>JALPQI010001568.1:0-108818 GCA_025490895.1 Thaumatotibia leucotreta | reverse complement strand
GTCATACTAGGTGATGCTCCCGCAGTCGACGCTTCCTATTCGGCTGCTGGGTATTTTACTTCTGTCGATGTAGGAAATTTGATGCAAAAATTTTGGGAAATTGAAGATTTAGATGGAGGAGTGATTCATAGTCCAGAAGACAGAAATGCTGAAGAGATGTTCAAAAATACTGTCAATCGCTTAGAAGATGGGCGGTATGAAGTAGCACTTCCATTTAAATTGGACCCAAGCAATTTAGGCGATTCCTACAAGATGGCTGAACGCAGGTTTTTATCGCTGGAAAGAAAATTTCGCTTGCAACCTGAATTGAAAACAGCTTACGATGAAGTGATTCGTGAACATATTGATAAAAGTTACTTATCTGAGGTTCCGAACGATAAGTCAAATGATGCTTATCATATACCTTCTCATGCAATTGTCCGTAATGACAGGACTACTACAATGGTTAGAGTGGTTCTAGATGCTAGTGCGCAGACCACAAGCGGTTTATCATTAAATGATATTCTGCACGCAGGACCAAGTCTTCAAGCCGATTTGTTCTGCATTTTACTCAACCTACGATTGTTTTCCGTAGCTATCACGTCTGATGTACGTCAAATGTATCTGTGTATTGACGTACGGGGGGAGGATCGTCCTTATCAGCGTATACTTTATAGGTTTAGCCCTGAGGAAAGTATTAGAGTGTTTCAGTATAATAGGGTAGCTTTCGGTCTACGCAGCAGTCCTTTTCTGGCACTGCGAACTGTCAAACAGTTAGTAGCCGACGAAGGTGATAAATACCCACTTGCAAAAGATATTGCATCTCGTGATATTTATATGGATGATGTAGCCAGTTCAGTTATTGACGAAGAGCAGGCTGTGCTTGCGACTAAACAACTGCTGGAATTGTTCTTGAAAGGCGGTTTCCAGCTAGCTAAATGGTCTTCAAATTCTGCAGCTGTTCTAAAGGAAATACCGGAAGAACTACATCTGTCCCAAAGTGTCACCTTCGATGATGATACAACATTGAAGATATTAGGTCTTCGTTGGTATCCTGGTGAAGACGTATTTAGGTTCCAGGTTAGCCCTGACGATCGACCGTGTAATAAAAGAAACATTCTGTCGTCAGTAGCTCGACTATTCGATGTTCTGGGCCTGGTTGCCCCTGTTATCGTATTCGCCAAGCTTCTTATAAAGGAGTTATGGTTGTTGAAAATGGACTGGAACGAATCGCCGCCTGATCATATCGTGCGTCAGTGGCAACAGTTCCAAAGTGAACTACCGCTACTTTCTAACATGAGTATCCCACGACATATTGGTGTTATTGAAAATTGCTCATTAACTATCGTCGGTTTTGCGGATGCAAGTGAAAAGGCGTACGGTGGAGTAGTTTACGCGTACGTAACCATTCCTAATGATGACCGAGGTCTCATTAATTTAATTTGTGCCAAGTCAAAGGTTGCGCCTGTAAAGGTTGTCAGCCTAGCAAGGTTGGAATTATGCGCAGCATTGCTATTGTCGCAGCTCATGAAAAGGGTTATTGATACCTACTCATCCAGATACCCAATTGACTCTGTATTGGCATTTTCAGATTCAACAGTAACACTTTGTTGGATTCATTCGTCGCCCCATCGATGGCAAACCTTCGTAGCCAATCGAGTTACCAAGATCCAAGAGAACTTGTCAAGTGATCACTTTCATCACATCAAAGGAACAGAAAATCCTAGCGACTGCTTGTCTAGAGGCTTAACTCCAGCTCAACTGGTGAACCATCCACTATGGCTATCGGGCCCTCCATGGATGAAGCTTTCAAAAACTGAATGGCCGATTCAAGCATTTGTACCGGACGAAGTTATCGCTCCTGAAGAAAAAACGATTTCTTTATTTACATTTGACAATTCGAAAGACAACATAATTTACGACTTGTCGAAACGGTTCTCGTCATGGACACGATATGTACGCACAGTTGTTTATGTGTTGAAATTTATTAAAAAATTGCCTTTAGGTTCTATTAATGCTGATGACATAATAGCAGCCGAATTAGAGATTGTACGAGCTCTGCAAATGGTTTATTTCCGTCAACATATTTCAGACATGAACCTAAAGAAAGGTTTTACAAAGAGTTTAGCAAATCTGAAGCCATTTATTGATGATGGCATCCTTCGCGTTGGAGGACGTCTGAGTAATTCCAGTGAAGATTACGATTATAAACACCCCGTGTTATTGCCACGTCGTGATCATATCATTAATCTGCTGATCGATCATTATCATCGACGCAATTTACATGCAGGACCTGAAACTCTTATATCTATTCTTCGACATCGATTCTGGATCATATCCGCTAGATGTATTATTCGGCATCGGATTCACTTATGCAATTACTGCTTCCGGAACAAGCCAAAAGCTAACTACCCAATGATGGCAGATTTACCAGCATGTAGGGTAAATCAAGTTGAAAAGGCTTTTATTCATACTGGGTGTGATTACGCTGGCCCATGGTATTGTACCCCTGTTCGACGAAGAGGAGCAAAGAGTCAAAAGGTGTATTTGTGCTTATTCACATGTCTCACAACGAGAGCAATTCATTTGGAACTTGCTACCGATTTAAGTACGGCAAGTTTTATGTCAGCATTTAAGCGGTTTTTATCCAGACGTGGTCCTGTAAAATATATGTACAGTGATAATGGAACTAACTTTCAGGGAGCCAATACGTATTTGAAGGAGCTTCATGACTTCCTCGCTAATGAATATCGCGATGCTTGGGAGAATGAACTATCCGCCAATCAAATAATTTGGCGATTTATCCCTCCTAGTGCTCCCCATTTTGGAGGATGCTGGGAAAGTAATGTCAAATGTGTCAAGTCTCATTTGTTTCGTACAATAGGTAAACAAATATTGTCATTTGAGGAATTAATGACAGTTTTAAGTCAAATTGAGGCTTTATTAAACTCGCGACCTTTATCCGTTCTAAGCTCTGATCCAGCTGAACCTTCTGCATTGACTCCAGCTCATTTTCTTAATGTTACTCCATTAACATATCTTCCAGCTGCGTCTGTTGCGGAGGTAACATCTGATCATCTTTTGCAAAGATATCAATTATTAGATCGTTTGACACAATCGTTTTGGAAGAGGTGGCGCGATGAATACTTGCACACGTTGCAAACTAGGCAAAAATGGAATACTCCTTCTCAACCTGTTAAGGAAGGAACAGTTGTAGTCATCCTTCAAGAGAACGTTATGCCTCTACATTGGCCGTTAGGTCTTATAACGGAACTAATTGCAGGCAAAGATGGTATTGCTAGAGTTGCTTTATTTAAAACAAAATCTGGCATACTTAAACGACCTTTAGTCAAATTATGTCCTTTGCCTTCGCAATGATTATATTTTCGGGAATTAAACACTTTATGTTCAAAATAAAGCTCTATAATCAAGGTTTTCACAAATAAGTCAGGATATTAGCACGGATTACACAAAAGATACGAATTAGCAAACGCTCCATGGCAGCGGCGCGTGACAGAATGTCTGAGTGAGTGGCGTTCCCGCGTAAAGTGACAGCCTTGACAGGAGCTGTCAGCCAGGAGCTGTCACACAGTTAAGACGTGATGAGACTGGATCCGACACGGCCAGCCCTGACGTCGCGGCGTCCACGCAGCGTGTCTCCCTGGTGCCCCTGAGGCAGCCGTAGCCGTTGAGGCAACCGCAACCGAGGCACCACTGCCGTTCACGAAGCCGTAGACGATGCAGCAGGAGCTCCGTGTGCAGCTGGTGCTGCCGAAGCCGGAGCCGGTGCAGCTGGTGCTGCCGAAGCCGGAGCCAGTGCAGCTGGTGCTGCCGAAGCCGAAGCCGGTGCAGCTGGTGCTGCCGAAGCCGAAGCCGGTGCAGCTGGTGCTGCCGAAGCCGAAGCCGGTGCAGCTGGTGCTGCCGAAGCCGAAGCCGGTGCAGCTGGTGCTGCCGAAGCCGAAGCCGGTGCAGCTGGTGCTGCCGAAGCCGGAGCCAGTGCAGCTGGTGCTGCCGAAGCCGAAGCCGGTGCAGCTGGTGCTGCCGAAGCCGAAGCCGGTGCAGCTGGTGCTGCCGAAGCCGAAGCCGGTGCAGCTGGTGCTGCCGAAGCCGAAGGACTGCGGAGGCAGCTAACGCTGCAGAACCCGTCGGACAGGTGTGACCCTGCCAAACCCGTCGGACAGGCGTAGCCCTGCCAAACCCGTCGGGCAGGCGTAGCCCTGCCAAATCCGATGCGAGGCGCTACAGGCGCAGCCGATGGTGTCGACGTAGCCGCCTACGCCATTATTGCTGCTGGATTCCGCGTTGAGTCGAGAGCCGCTGTATTAGCTCTGGGGATCTGCTATTCATCTGAAACATTCTAAATTCCACATTTTCCATTCCATCCACATAGTCCAATCCGTTTCACATATACAATAAACAACAACACGCAACAAAAACGAATTAAATTAGTTGAAGTAATTGAGACGTCTCCCAATACTTCATACAACACAATTCGAACATGAACGAAGCCTCACCGAGACATTCGTCCACGTCCGCAGGCAGAGGCATCCCTTCCGCATACCTAGGAAAAGGTGAGAACATAAGTCACACCCCCTCCGTACATATACTTGATCAAGCATCACTAGGTTGCCCTTACAAGTATATGTCTGCAGTACTCACCCTGCAGTGACCACAACTCCATTTGGACAGAGGCATCCCTTACGCATATCCTGGAAAAGATGAGGATCTAATCCTCTCCCCCCCCTACATACTTGACCAGGTCTCACTCAATTGCCCGACCAAGCATGTCTGCAGTGGCCACTCAGAAATGAGTCCAAGGTTGGGCATAGGCGTCCATTACGCATACCCTGGAAAAGATGAGAATCGAATTCCCATCCCCTCCTGCATACTCGATTAAGCCTTCTCTAAAGTCTCAATATTGCTCAATCTAGTATGCCTGCTACCCAATATAATAATAAACTCGACCACATAACGCCATTGTAATTCAATTTACCACTGAGTATGATTAGTCAGTAATGTAGTAGGTTAGTCAGTGTTTTTCCTAAAGACGGGAGGTCTAAGTTTGAAAATGGATGGTAGTAATCAAAGAAAGAGGGAGGGCTCATGATAAACGGAATCACAACTATATGGCAGCATGGTGGAGTTAAATAACACTTACTCCCAAAGAAGACAGCATCCAACTATTGACACCACCTTCTTCACCGTTGCTGAACCGCTCACAGGTTCTGATTTGCCAAGTTGGATCAATAAAATAGCCTCAAACAGTTTTGCTCCCATCATCGTCAACAGCAGCAAACTGTCCATCACCATCATCATCTTAGTAGGTAGCTGTCAGTGCTGCATCCCCATCAGCCCACAGGCATCGTGACCAACAGCACTGGCACTAATATGACCTCATGATCTCATCAGCTCTGCTAGGCTATGTCCAACTTGATCCTTAGGCAGCCTCATACAACATCAACTCAGCCATTTCAAAAATCTACAAAACAAATATTTTTTTAAAACACCCATAGTAATAACACAGGCAGGCAATAAGTAGTTGCACGACCCCTCGCAGGGCCCCTCTTGAAATCCATTTGTGAATGGATACACAATGGTATACCATCCAAGTACATTTGAACTTCAGTGGCGACCACCGTTGTCCCATCTCTCTCGACACCAATACTTCACAGCGTGGCTTTAGCATCACATCATCACATGTACAGGATACCTTCAATTTATCAAAAACAAAATTAAATCACTCCAAATAAGTATCAAACTCATGTCAAGTTTGAAACTTTTGCAACAACGTCATGTCCTTTCATAAGAACATTCCTCAATTTTTATTCATTCAGATTAAAATGTGTCAACATTTTATTCATAATCTTTGACCACAAGTTGTAGGTACTTGAAGCAACAACATAAAAATGGCATTGCTGATATGACAACTTCTATTTGGCGATATTACTTTAGTCCTCAAAATCATTTAAATTCATAACCACTTCAAGTATAAACATGATGTTCCAGTAGGACAATACCTACTCATGAAACAAAAATAATGTCATCTAAAATGTTAAGATTAACTGGATATCTTAGGTTGTAATCAATCCGCTAGGTCTGCCCCACTCACAATGAAGTTTATTTCAATTCATAAGTACCTACCAAATTTACCAAAAGTTGTCAAAAGGTAAGTCCACCGTACTATTGAAATGATTACCAACTTTTAAGAAACTTATTTGTCAATATAACTTTCACTCAGATTCTAAGATGTTTTTTTATACTTAAGCACAAGATTTTACCAACTAGGTACTGCACTTTGTTGTCAACAATCAATAAGTTTTTGTCAAAAATAAAACTCATTTCAAGTCAGTTTTTATCGCCAACTACTTTCCTTAGTAATAACGTAATGAGTTCCCAAAATGTAGGCCTATTTATTAACCTGACTGTACACAATGTACATTTCATAGGAGGTTGTAAGATGTCACTAACATTTCAACTATGTTGGAGATTTAAACTGTTTTTAACACCATCGCTCTGGCAATTAAGTTAAATTGTAATTAACCATACTTGTACAGGTCACATATGACCTGTTCCACACTGAGTGTGTTAAACTTTAAGTAGCTTGCACATTAAAAGGGTTGAAATTAAATACCTGGACAAAAGTCACAACACTGGCTGGCTGTTAACTCCATAGTCCATACACTTTAAGTTGCAAAACATACATCATGACATCTACTCATTGTTGCATTTCAATATTCTAGTGCAATATTGAATTGTGAATCCATAAGCATTTCTGACCTAAGTGCCACATATTGATTAATTTTAAACCACTAACCAAGTAACACTGAACTTTTGCACTTAAACTGACATTGTTTGACTATATGCTTGTGAGACCGCTATGGCCAGCAATGTACACAGTCTGTTGAAGTTGGGAATATGCAGGTTGCTATGTCTGTCAGAGCTAGGAATGTATTAAACCTACTAGTGATAACTATCGAGCAGGCCATGAACTTGTTTACCACCATCAATTGTACTTGACAACACTGACAAGTACATTGGACATTTCAACACTTCAAATTTATCATTCTGAACATTCAAACATTAGTTCAAATATCACAGAGGTGGATATCAAGTAGAACACTACATAAATATTTACTAAACTCCTTTAAATAAATCCAGAAACTAGAAAGTACATACTTAGGACTGCTAAACAAAGTCTATTATGTTTACCTCTCAATTTGCTTTTTAATCTTGTCTAGATATTTGCTGATAGAAGTTTCAGCTAATCACAGATGTCACAGACATTCATACACAATAGATGGTTCAGTTACCAATTCATACTAAATCATCTGCACTCTGTAGCTAGGAAACTCATTTCAGGAATTTATGTAAGCTGTTTATGTTCACTTCGCTATTTATTTAATGTTTTAATGCAGAACTGTGAACATACTAGATATGTCTACATTTGCAGTTAATGTAATTTAGTGGTATCTAGAATTTATATGTCAATGTACTTCAGAGACTTTATATGTCAACAGAATATTTTGCGGTATCACAGTGTAGCTTTAATTAAGAGTAAATATCCAACAACCAGTTATGACACAACAAATCATCTCTTAATCATTTAGGTACTGAGGTGTTAGTACTTGTTAGATTCTCAGTACCAACATAATCCTGATCTATAGGTCTACTTGTGTTAAACAATTTATGACTTCATAAAGTCATGACATAATAACAGGGTCTGTGCATTAAAAATGTTACATGTTAATGTGTCTCGAAGTGTCAGTTAGTAAACACTTGTGTAATTTATTTAATTTGATTTTAAAGCTATTCTCCGATAATGAAAATAGTTCATAACAATTAATTTGGCATTCATACTTAACAATGCCACAGCAGAAATCATTCTGGAATACCACAGGAAGCAACTTTCTATAGTCACTCTTAATTAAATGATTTAACATGTACCATTGTACATCAACATCATCTTTATATCAGCAACCATATACTTTGATGATTTCTAACTGAGGTTACTTACTGGAAATCTCAAAGTATTCTGGGTCCTGGGATATTGTACGACTGTACAGCTCGGTTAAACTGACACAGAACAGCTGTCCTCATGTTCATGTCCAAACATGATCTCTCGGGCTTCAAAGTAATAAGAAAATAACCATACCAGACTTGTGTTCCACCATCATTCACATAATCTTACCAATCATATATTAGGTAAGTATGTGCACCAACGAACATTATGAGTTCCTTCACCCTGGTTGAACTTCATAAATGGAACTTTCTTCACTTCCTTGTACAAACAAAATTGGATGACATCAACATGTTGGAACAGGAGAGGTGTTGTCATCATCCAGTTTTGAAGCATTTAATGAAATACTTCAATAGAACCTGTGAATACAGCTGAAAATGCGTAGGTATAGATGATCAGAGAACCGAAAGGTTCCGTCTGATTAACTCCTGCTGAAAGTTACTTGCGAAGTGATTTTTGATCACTAATATTGTTTTCCAAGGCGACAATCATCCAAAGCACAAACAAACTGAAACAACTTAGCCGCGCGCAGGCCACGCGACTTTTTTTCTTTGATGTGCCGCCGCCTCGCGCCAAAACTTATTTACAAGTGTAACATCACGTTTTAAGTAGCGAGAACGTTGCTTTTTCGTATCGTAAGATATTTGCAATTTAATTTACTCATTGGCAATTAACTTTATTCTGTAGTTTGTAAGTAATTAGTTCAATGACACTTAGCGAGCGTAATTATTTACGTGGGCTAATGTGATCGTGTCCCACTTTTGATTTCGGGAATTAAACACTTTATGTTCAAAATAAAGCTCTATAATCAAGGTTTTCACAAATAAGTCAGGATATTAGCACGGATTACACAAAAGATACGAATTAGCAAACGCTCCATGGCAGCGGCGCGTGACAGAATGTCTGAGTGAGTGGCGTTCCCGCGTAAAGTGACAGCCTTGACAGGAGCTGTCAGCCAGGAGCTGTCACACAGTTAAGACGTGATGAGACTGGATCCGACAATATTATTAGTTTTGTCTTATGTTATATAGGCCTAAATATAGTTATTTTATTTTAGTTTTCTCTGAGCAATAAGGATGCTATTTTGTGATAAATAATTTATTTGTGTTCGAAAGCTATTTCTTTCAAGGCCGGGGGAATGGTTTCGCAACTATGTAAAAACATTAAATACTTTAATGTGTCTCTACCTCCTTGTCGGGTTATCATTATTGGCCGGCAAGAAGAAAAGAAAATTATATATGTCATTCATCGACCGAAAACTCTAATGTCACAAAGGCCATAGTCGGATTTTCATAGTAAGTCAGCCTTTAAATCAACCAGACTCTAGTATTTTTTTGTGAGTACCTCTTATGGTGAAGAATATTTCTGCTGAGTATCAACGTCCTATCGGTGACAGTTTTTGACTTATGATTTTTTTTAGTTTTTTCTTTAATGTGTTGTATCTCAGGATGTATAAAAGCGAATTGCTTCAAATTTTGAAATAATGTTCTTTATTTAGATATGCATCGAATTAAAAAAAAATAATATCGATTGTCGTATAAAAAAAAGAAAAAAAAAGACCAAAAAAATTTTCATATTTTTTTTTGTGTACCTATGAAGTAGTGACACCTCTATTTTCTTTTTCTAATTATAGACCATACATTGGCCTACTAGTTGCCTAAGTATCAAAATTTTCCAAGCGGTACTTCTTACCAAAAATCGGCAATATGTGTGGTCAAGTTCTGCATTCAATCGGTGTTTTTCAATGTAGTATACAAACTCTTCATTTATATTTGAGTTTTCTTATCAGGTTATCTTATTTAAGAGTAAATGCTAATGACAACTTAATGTCATCATGATGCAAGCTGTTTATTTCATTATTAATCGGCCGTTTATTATTTTAACTAGCGTAATTCGATATTATTTATGAGATATTCATTAAAAATAATATCATTGCAGTTAAATATTATCGAGATACGCTAGTTGAAATGGTAAACGGCCGATTAATAATGAAATAAACAGCTTGTATCATGATGACATTAAGTTGTCATTAGCATTTACTCTTAAATAAGATAACCTGATAAGAAAACTCAAATATAAATGAAGAGTTTGTATACTACATTGAAAAACACCGATTGAATGCAGAACTTGACCACACATATTGCCGATTTTTGGTAAGAAGTACCGCTTGGAAAATTTTGATACTTAGGCAACTAGTAGGCCAATGTATGGTCTATAATTAGAAAAAGAAAATAGAGGTGTCACTACTTCATAGGTACACAAAAAAAATATGAAAAATTTTTTGGTCTTTTTTTTTTTCTTTTTTTTATACGACAATCGATATTCATTTTTTTAAATTCGATGCATATCTAAATAAAGAACATTATTTCAAAATTTGAAGCAATTCGCTTTTATACATCCTGAGATACAACACATTAAAGAAAAAACTAAAAAAAATCATAAGTCAAAAACTGTCACCGATAGGACGTTGATACTCAGCAGAAATATTCTTCACCATAAGAGGTACTCACAAAAAAATACTAGAGTCTGGTTGATTTAAAGGCTGACTTACTATGAAAATCCGACTATGGCCTTTAATGAAGAGAAGCACGTGCATGTAAAATATAAATAGAAATCTAAACTACTTCAAGAAACCTATAATAAGTGCCGCTACCGTCTAGCTACAATGTTCACTCGATAAGGAAAAAAGGAACCAGTACATAATTATAATTGGTAAGTTGCACCCCCAGCTGCTATATTGTCATTACACATACAAAATGCAGCCACAGTGTATTGGTAAATGCCCGCACTTGTAATAGCTTGTGTTTCTTTCTCATAATCATATCGTTTATTGCTTTCATGTAAGTATAAGGATCTTAAATAGTATTACAGTTCACATGAACCCTGTAAGGGCACAGCAATTACAAAGTACTTAATTGTATAGGGAGGCATGCATTACAGCTTATGTTTTAATACTGGTAACTACACAACAAACTTATTAAATAGTCAGATATACATTGCAACATATTCATTTAAATATCTTTTACATCTAAGTTTGGTATTTTTGGCTCAGTCTGGTTAAGTTTCTCACATTACATTATTGTGACTTATATCCACTCGTCGTTCAAATCGTTGAAGAAATCATTCAGTGTATAGATGCTTTTTTTGTTAAATACGTCTTAATCCTAATTTTGAACAGCCTATAGTCCTCGATGTCTTTAACGGAATTGGGGATTTTATTATAATTTTTTATTGCCATACCGTGGGGACTCTTGCGTATCATTTGTTGCGTATCTTTCTCCAGCGCGCTCGCACCGCTACGGGCGACAGGGCACGGCGGCGGCGGACGACGACGACAACGACAACGACGGCGACACCGGCTACTCCGGCTACTCCGGCTATGGTTACGGACAAGCTGCAGGTACATTATTATTTATATGACAAAAACCGATTTCAGGCCCAGCTAAGGAGGAGCCGAGTAGAAGACACACCGCTTACAAGTCATCTGGTAGTGTGTCATGACAGTGACTACGCTACAAAGCGCGCGCCTCACACAAGTGCACGTGCTTCACACGCATCTGGTGTGGTTTGGTCTTTAGGCGTTTAAAAGATAATGACTATTAGGCATAGCGTTAAGATCGTTATAACTTGTAGTATGTATAAGAACGTTATAACTTGTATGTGGGTCAATCACTTATTTTTTGTTGTTATTCTGTCACATCACCCAGGGGACAACAGTGGGATAGTTTGTTAGAATAAATTATCATGCACACTCTACTATCATGATGAGTGGATGACCCACCTTGGAAAGGCCACATACTGTAAAAAAATTCAAACTTTTGTCAATTTGAATGCTGCTAAACTGTGATTTTAAGGGTGACTCAGGAGAACGTAACCATGGCAACGAGTGACATACAAAAAGTGATTGACCCATGTATATATGGCGTACGCTATATGCTGTACTTTTGCAGTTTCAATGCTTTTTTAGTAAGGTTATAATGTCGCTTGTGGATTAAAATAGTGAGCTAAAGAAGTTGTGAATTGATGTAGCCATGGTGGCAAGAACGCTTGTAATAATATGGGGCACCAAGAAATAAGTTTAATGTACAAGGGTAACCAAAAAGAATCGCAAAGCTTCTTGTGCTGTGTGGACCCTGCTAATTCTGAAGCTATCTCGCCAGAAAATTGCTGCGCGAAGAAAGTCAGTCATGTGGACGAGCCTTGTCCAAGGGAAAAGCACAGACGGCCAAATGCCAGTGTGTGGACACACTGACTGAGATGCTTCGCGCGGCAATGTCCTCACCTGGGTGGTCGCCTGGGTGGTCACCTGGATTATCTCTGCACTGAACGACCACCATAATCATGAGTTATACTCTAGCCATCCAGCTTGTCAGTAGAAAAAGGCGCCAAATAATGTTTTTTTTGGGCACTCAATTTCCCACCTATGTTGTTTTGATTATGGCGCATTTTTCTACTGCTGGTTGGCCATACTATTTATTTTCATCACACTTGCTGTCTAAGCGCGCCATTGCTTGCGCGCGTAGCGGGAGTAATAGAAAAGTGATATTCCCTAGGGAGTAATAGAAATGTCAGTACGTCATTTAATAATATTATGTCTAAAAACTTATTTTTTTGTCGGCAAGTGTGATGAAAAACATTGTATGCATCACGGTAGGTAAGCGGAATACTAACTCGAGTCATAAAAGCCCTCCGCCTGACGGCGTCGGACTTCTAACACTCTCGTTAGTAATTCCGTACTTACCTCCCTTGATGGACAATGTACTATTTACTCACTGTGCGGCCGTGTTATATTTCCAGGTTACGGCGGCGGCGACGACTCCGACGAAGACTCGGAGTCGGACGACTCGGACGATGATGATGATGACGAGTCCGAGGAGGACTCGGAGGAGGAGGCCGAGGCCGTCGCTACCAAGACGTAGACATAGCTGCGAGCGAATCAATAAATATATTTTATGCTAAATTGTACTGGCTTTTCTTACTTGAACCTATTTATTTAGTTTACTGGTCTGTGGGTTTGTAATTGTATGTGGATGCGATTTATTTATAAGAGGCATTCGTTTTTCTTATATCAATTATATCTCTCTAATACATCCGACAAGTTTGGAGCCAAAAAAATATGATGAAATCAGATTATGAAGCCTCTAAAATTCTAAATAAAGAAGATTCTTTTGCGAAGGGTCGACATTGCAATTGGTATTTTTGTATACACGCTAACCTCTATAGGCACATTTGTTTCGACAAAGGAACAACGCAACGCTTCGATAGCTTGTAATAAAAGTGAAAGTATTTTTTAACAACATTAATTAATTAAGGAAGTTACAATTTTGCGGTTTGCCTCTCTTTCTAACTAATATGTGCGTGCGTTAGAGAGGCAAACTGTGAAATTGTAAAAGGTAACTTTATAAAACGCGACCCTGATTTTTTCCGAATAATCTTCTACTAGAAAATAATCAATATGTTATTATATTAAAATAATGTTGATTCTGTAGTTGTTATGAATGAGGGTTTTTGATACTTTTTCTGCCGCTATGGGGAGGTGAGATGGCAGCACTGAGCCGACCGTTTAACGAACTGTCAAAATAAATACGCGCATTTAATTTTCAACATATTTATAGGTTTATTTATTCTGAAAACCATTACTTTAGGCATATTGTTACCTAAAATAAATAAAGAAAATAGTTCCAAGTCAATTCTCATGAAATTAACTAAGTTAAAGTAATTATTTTTAATACCAGTGACTTTGCGCGCCTGTTTTATAGCTCCGTCTTCAGTTCGATGACCCTGTAATAGTCGTAATCCATTACAAAATCAATTCTCTTCCGAATAAAATAGAATTTCAATATTTTAGGCCCAGGTGCCTATGAATAGTATGAATCTGACAGTTGTCGAGACCAGGTGCGTACGAAGCGCCGCCTGGTGGCAGAAAAATTATCGAAAACCCTCATTATTATTTGTTTTCGATAAGTTTCAATGAGATATATAATGAGAGATAAATGCGTGAAACGAAACGTTTACAGTGACGCATACTACTGTGTTACCATTTGAGAATCATAATTCCTTTATGGTTTTTGAATTTAGATGTATTTTCTAAGAAGCTAAAGGTAAATAAAATAAAATAATAAATTGCACAATCACGTTAACAAGGCATGAAGTAAAATATTTAAAAACTAGTCAAATTTATAACAAATCAACGTTGGTGGTATATTTTTCATGTGGCATAGTAGGAAATAGAAGATTATCTTTTTACCGCTGTAGTAGTATTCCGGCCGTTAGTGTGGCAACACCGTCAAAGTCCATTTGACAGATACGCAGCTATTTATCGAAAAATATTGTTCCTGAGTTTATATCAATTTTGATATTCTATATTGTAGTGTTCGTGTTAGTGTCGTCATCATATCGAAGTGATTCCGTCCTAGTGTTAGTGGAGACGCGCGATGCCGGGTCGCGCGGGCGCGCGGTGAAAGTGCAGTGGTGAGACGCGACGAGGAGTTGTGTGGACTAGTGACATCGGAGACGGCAGCAGCATGGGCGTGGGGCTGGTGCCGCTGGAGTTCACGGAGTGCCTGGCGGACAGCCCGCACTTCCGCGAGAACCTGCTGCGCCACGAGAAGGAGCTGGAGCGCACCTCGCAGCAGGTCAAGCGCCTCATCAAGGAGGTCAAGGACGTCGTGCACGCCGCCAAGCGTGAGTACTTCTTACGTCTGCCGCGTCCCTCAGCAATGTACCCATGCTACTGTTCTTAAATAGCTCTCTTAGGGCCGAGTCCTTGAATGTACTGTATCATCTTACCTTGTCTACTAAACCATGAAAGCCTTGCCATGTCTCCAATGTCGATCTGGTCAGGTTCCTTAAACATTGAGATAATGTGCTATATGACAGCTTATGTACTTATGTGTTGTTATCAAAGTGACAATAAGATTAGTTATTAGCTTTATTGAGGACATTGGACGGGCATTATTTGTCAAGGCATATACCCTGCATGCATTGTTCTAGAAATGTTGAGATAGTTGCGTAGTCTTTCATTAATATATTTTCATTATTATAAGCAATTTTGATTAAATATAGCCATAAACATGTTTCCTGAAAGTTAAGTTTTACAGTCAGAATACATTACATTACATTCATACATTTATTTATTTATGAAATACAATATGAGTGACGGACAAATATAATGGCAGTGACAAATTGTACAAATACATTGTTAATAACAAACAATGGGCAAATTATTATATAAAGAAAATATAGTGTGGTTGTCTCCATATGATTGTTCATTGTTATCTCTTGTTAATAACATCCATTTAAGTTATAAGCAGTGAATAGTAATGTTTAACAGGACATCCTGTTGTTTAGGAAGTATTTTAAAGTTTCCTCATCCTTGTTTAGCACTAATTGTGTAAATTGTGTAAGGCAATCTGTTGCTGTAGCATATTGATCAACATCATAATAAACAAACACAACACACTGTGTGTATCAATAGCATTACACACTTCACTGAGCGAGCTCCATGCCGGAAGCTGCCCTTGACTCTGCTCCGCTGGACGCATGCCATTATTGTCTGCATTAAAGATTATTGCTTTTTCTGACATTCTTTGTATGAAATTATTTTAAGGCATTGCTAGTGCTTTTTTCCATTTTGATCTCAGTATTTAAATTTGGTATCTAAAGAGAATATCTCCACACAAATCTTTTCTCTGGCTAGCCTAACCACACTACCAATTGAGCTATAAGAGTTACACAACAAAATTTAATGAACTAATGGACCATTTCCACTTGAAGATTGCCAGATCCCATTATATCTACAGAGTATTTCAACCCTAAAACTGAGACTTGTCAGGATTCCTAATATCAAGCCTAGGTAACATTATTAATTGTGTATCACAGCTGAGCAGGCATGTCACCGCCCCGGGCATGTCCTAATGATAACATCTGTGGCATGTGAGCACTTTTCTAATGAGCACTCGCATCGCTCGTAACTGCCGCCCGTGACGCGCCGCTTGACAAAAGCTGCTATTACACTGCTGGCTACCATCATAACTGTACTTTACCAGCTTAACTTTCTGTCCAAGAATGTTTTTCCGCTTTTTATCTGCAACATTCAATTACACATAGCGTTGTACACAGATAATTGCATAATTGAAGCAGATAATACTTATCTATTGTAGCTGCAATCTTATCTAGGTATATGTGGAAGTTATCAATCCACACACCAGATTACCAGGTATTTCTTTATTGCTGGTTTGTTGGTCAATGATTTTTTTTCCAATAAGACCTTTTAGTTTTTCTTTTGTAGATTCTTCCCTGGTAGATGGTTACCATTGGTTTAAACTGATTTTAACAATTTCTTCTTCACAAAACTTTATAGGCGTAACTTTTTCTAGCTGTAAGTATTGCACATGAAATCCTCAAGGCATTTGACGACGCCGAAGTAAGTAGTCATAGAGTGGTCGTTATTGTGTGCCGGCGATGAGTAATGGCCGCCATTTGCCAGGTTCTGTTATCTGGCGGTGGCGGGCAGCGTGGGCCGCGTCTCCGCCGGGCTCCGCGGGGCTGACTCACGTCACATTGTTGTAGCTTTATCAGCCCGCACCTGCAGTAGGTTGCCGTACGTGTTACTCCAAAGTACAAGCAAGGAAATATGCATTGAACACTATGAATGCACCACCAAGCCTTTTGTCCATGCTCTTCAATGAATCAGGTCTCCTCTAGATTAGTTGTGTACGTTAGAATCTAAATACGAGACATACTATCCACCGATTTCCGAACAGTGTGCTTACGCGGACTTACTTTCTATCCATTCCGCTAGTACTCGCATATTGAAGTTGGTGCGACCGAGACGGATAGATCGTATGTCCGCGGTAATCTCATGGTAGCAGCTCATGGTAAAACACTGGGTTGTCGTCTCGTGCACGAGAGGCTGCCGCATTTCATTTGTGCTAGGGGCAGTGTTGTGAATAAACCCTAGTCGAGACCGCAAATAAGGATGCATGTGTAAAATAAGCACATCAAATTCTCAATTACATATAAATATAGTCTTAGGGTTCGAGTATTTACGCTTAGAAACGAGCATTATACACAGCTGTGCTATGAGTGCTGGGAGATGTATAAATATGCGAGGCTAGAGATAGAAAATTTTCATAAAATAATTCAATATCTTGGGACATCTTGCACAAATAGACCTAGTCCCATGGTAAGCTCAATTAAGGCTTGTGATGTGGGTATCCGGAACCTCCATTTTTGTAGGCAGGTTCACTACCAACTAGGCTACAGAGGCAAATAGGCTTGGCTATGCACTACACACCGTCAAAGCATGAAAGAGCATTTTTAGATCTTGCATACATTTGTAAAGTGTGTGTAAAGTGTCCTCGTCTCGCGCGTTTCTCCGTGATCGGAGCATTTCCGATGAGTAGGCAATTAGCACGCGTTGTTATTGCGATTTCGCGCTTGCGACGTGTTTACTGCATCGTTGGTCAAAGTGTCAGCAAGCAAAACAACTTAGATAAAATGTACCAATTGTCAAATTTGCACAATGTCGCATTAGTGTACTACTTGTACTAGCACGAGATTAAACGAATCGTAGTGTCAAATATACATGGACTTAAACAGTTATCATCGGTCAAGCAAGACCTGAAATAAGTACTGCTAATTAAAATGTGGAACTTCTGACATACCAACAGTCATTACTGTCATTAGTCAACCATTTGACTCGTCACAGCGTGTGAGTTATTTGTCGCAGACGTAGGGCACCGTTAGTCTCTGATTGCTGGTGCTGTACCGTGCATGAGTGCATGACCTATATGCTCATTATCGATTCGTGCTGCGAAGACCGCTACACGACGACGCTAAACTCACTGATTGCGAAACACCTAAACATGGCCTATGTATAACGCCAAAAGATGCTTAAATATTTTTGAGCATATTATGTCCGATATTTATGTATCTGAATCGTTAGATTTGGCCTTGTGCAGAAGATAAGGTCTGTTCACTGTTGCTAAGTCCTAAAATTAACAATAGGAACATGGCTTCGTAAAGCCGGACGGTACGTTATGCGATATAATATATGTTGGGATGGATCACATAAGCCTTGATATCAGTCGGACACCTGTAGGGGCTGTATGCCTAAATTAATTAAATTTCGAGCATGTATTATCTATGCTAAATCTGATGAGGATCATTGTGACAGAGACAGGTGATCGAAATTTGCGATGTTCGCGGCTCTCTGAACGTCTGAACCCTAATCTTGGCCGCGGCACCAATACGCCAATACATAATACGAGCAAGATGCACACTGCGTGTTAGTCATGGCGACTCGTAATCATCCGTGGATAATGTTCTCTTTCAATATTCTCGCCTTCTCGGCGACAGTTTCTACCAACGCTTACTCGGCTCAGAAATCTATTCTTTGTACTTCATGTTTGGTTAGTGTTATCTTGTCACCTTGGCCGCGACGCCTGCGACCATTGAGATCATCGCAGCCGATGATCTAGTGATAAGACATGCTGATCTGGTGATAGTAGTTGATGCCAATAAAGCTGTAGGTAGCAGGATATCACAATAGGCAATGATATGTTCAAGGACATCATTCTACTGGCTGTTCACTCTAGTAGAGTCGCGTTCCATTTACATACGGGGTTTTGTTTGTTTACATAATTTTATATTATAAAAAACTTGTTTAGCTAGGTACAATCTTTGCCATGCTGTCACTGGCAGGGACACATCTTGTATCTTGTTATAATATAAACACTCAAGAGCGAAAATCAACAATGTCAGCTCAGTCCAAATTGATAAAGTTTTGATTGAACCATTTAACTGGGTGTTTTCGACCTTACTGCAAGTAGATAAGCGCTGTTCGTCTGTGCGGAACCCGCGGACAGCTGGGCCCTGTCTCGGCGTTGATTCACCGATTACCATAAGTTACGCCGGTCCTTGTTGACGGTGCCACTGTCCTTTGATAGACCTTATCTCGTAGCCCTAAAGTATACAATTGGCCAGTCGGGCCGGTAATTCTTAATGGTCGTGGGACGAAGTGACGTCATACACACTTAGCTGGCTTGCTAAGCAAGCAACTGGCACCTGCAATGCCGAGTGCATTCAGAGTAAATCACTTAGCTATAAAGTAGCCATTGTGTAAAGAAATTGTATACATAACATGTTTATGAAGCTCTTAAATGTAGTTTCAACGTACCTTACATACACACACATACCTAGGTACCTACAAACTTACATTATACAGGTAAAGGCGTGTATCTTAGTATATCAGTCACTTTACCCTTAGATGAATTGCGTTGGCGCATTGTCGTTACTTACCTATGTACTTGTAAAAAGTAAAAAGCTATCATGCCAATTCAAAAAGACAAGGTTGCTAATTGTTGCATCTTTTGAGAGATACCATACATTATACGATACCTATTAACGTACAAGGAGCGGATTGTGACTGCGGTCTCAAACCAATATAAACACAGAATAAATTACGCAATACCGCGTATAATGGCTTACATAATTGATTTTTAATTGATACGGGTCTGGTTTCGCGGCGTGGATGCACAATATTGCATATTCAACATGGCTTCTCATATTTTAGTTATACTATATAACTATACCTAATATACCTATGTCCTACAGTCTGGTGAAATCACCGTTTCAAATGAAGGAGACTAGAAACGACTCATTAGCTGTATAAGGAGTCCCGCTGTCTCCCGTGGGCGGGGTCGGTGACCCCAGACTCCTCGCGGTCGCGGATTGCGTCCGCTTCCGAATTCAATGAGACCCCGCCTTAACTGCTCCGTTAAAGCAATTTTCCTCATAGCAAATGGCCAGCAATTTACTCTAATCTCATTTGTTTGGGATTGGTGAGTAATACTTACAACCAACTAGCTTTATACATAGTAAAACGGGATCAACCGATCAGCGTAATTCAATTCAAATATCCTACTACTTCTGCACGCCAAAGACTAATATTTTCGCACTGCAGGCAGTAACAAAATAAATAGACCTACACGTACGTGCGCAAAAATCGAATTAAGTTTTGATAGGTACTTCGTCAGTTCAGTGAATGATAGCTTTTGTATTTGACATGGCGTCGAGAAGTTTAAATAGAACAATGTTTCGTTAGGAATCCGCATGTCTTGCTTGCGGTTTACCGACGGCAAGGAATCTTGAATGTCGTGTCGTGATCGTGAAGTCGTGACGCGCTTGCTCCGCACTGTCACCTGCCGACGCCGACGCCGACCCGACGCTCACCTTGGCGGCGAATGCCTTGTCTGTGGTACCTGCATGAAAGCATAATGTCCAATTTATACGCTTGCGTAGGCTTTTAGAGCCTACAGGAACAAGACACAGCTATGGGATAGATACAGTACCGGCCAATAATATATCACATTCAGATTTATTCAGTAGAACTTTTGTTTATATTTGCAAGTGGTTTCCACACTTTCCACCTTACGAATTTAACTAGTATAGGCATAGGCCTTTGTGCTAGCGATGAAAAAACTTGGCATCATATAGTCGTGTTTTAATGAAGATTTTTTGTGTACAGCATGGATTTGGTAGTAAAATTATTTTTTTATACTACAGCTTTTTAGCTATATGCTGTGTCTCCCATTGTTATTCACAATACTTAATTGCAATATTTATCATTAATTTCTGCAAAAGTACCAAAATAATATGCTATCTACATGCGAACATGTGCCGCTTACTCTATACACGCTCATACAAAAAGTCACGAATGTGATATATTATTGGCCGGTACTGTAGATTAACGACGATCTTGTAATATCTATACGTATAGATAAAGGTTTCAGCTGATTTGCTGACGTTTTTTAAGCATGTAAACGATTTTGGAACATCAGAATTCAGAATACATTAAATTAGGAGTAGATGTAGTGTTTCCTAAATAGAACTTCATAAGTTATAACTGTTATATGACAGCAAAGCGTACTCCACAATGTAACTTTTTACTCGCGTTCCTTATAAGGAAACTTATAATGACGAGATCATTTTCCTCGTCTTGCTTGATCGAAATTGTGGCAAAATGTTCTTCGATTGCTATAATGGGGTATAGGTGCATAAATGTTAGATTTTTAAACAGTAAGTAGGTATGTAATGAGTAATGATCACCTTACTGTGCCTCATTTTTTTGCGATTTCGAGGTCTGTTTTTGTAGAGCTTGTCGGACCATGGGTTGAAATGTGTTAGTATAGTGACGTATAATTTATCTGTGCAGGATTGGGGGCGGCGCAGCTGGCGCTGGCGGGCAGCATGGAGCAGTTCGAGTTCGCGTGCATCGGCGCCTCCATGACCGAGGACGAACGCGTGATCTCGCACTCGCTGCACCACTTCGCCAAGCTCATGCGGACCATCGAGGACGAGCGGGAGCGCATGGTCAGTACACTAACGTCCTGTCAGGTGTGCTTGCGGCCTTTGAGGATCTATCAGATGTTGAGATGACAGAAGGCGGCGACATTTCGCACTTACTTCGCCGAGCTGACAATACTGCAAGTACTGGTCATGTATGACATTCCTGACGTGAAGCTATTCAGTGTTTCTCGTCAACATAAAGCACACATGCACACAGCAACATGAGGCCGTTCTAAAACCCTTTGAAGTTTAAATAGTAGTAAAAACTGCATTGTTTTCCCGCTCCATTAGCGAGAGTAAGTATAGACTAGACACATTCTTGTGATTCTCGTCTCGTGACAATTCTAACAGCAACACTTATCTGACAATCTGTTTATGTTTTCGTTATGAATTAAATTGTCACTAACTTGAGAAGCAGAAAGTTATGAGAGCGAGCCGACTAAAAGTAACAATGGTATTTCGGAAGCCGAATGAATGAAGTGTTTGTTGGTCGAGTAGGTCACCCTTTTCCCTTTCTCGCGAGCGTGACGTGTCGCGAGTCGCAGCGGAGATTGTGCGCTCGCGCGGTAAACAAGGACGCGACGGAGCTGACTAAACTATTAATACAAATAATACAATATGCAGAATATTAGGACACGTACACAAGCAGTTACACTAACGGTTATGGTATTTTTCAGATAGTATTGGACAGGTGAGCGGTGTAGTCTCATTTCCATGGATTATGTCTAGGGCCTGCAGTACCGGGGCCGGTACTGAGATTTTCACTTCCCGGTACCGAGCGGTACCAGTACCGGGACTCCCGGTTCTGTCCGGTTCTTCCATCGGCGTATGACTTGACTTTATTACTAAATTGTTTGTTGAACAAAGAAATATAAATAATCCGTAATGCAGCGCCTATAGTATTAAATGTGACGTTTTCAAATTCGCGTACAGTCAAGTGCAAAAATAAGTATCGAAAGAATCCGTTCATAAATATGTTATGACGTTCTTATTACACAGAATTAGAGTGCACTGGGACATATTTTTGAACGTTTTTGTATACCCCTTATTTTGTCTTTGACTGTACCATTGGACGAAATTTGCTCGTATTTTTATACGAATTAGAGCGTCCTTGTGCTTAAGTGACAATGTTGTACCTTTATGAAAATGTCACAAAACTCACAAACTATCCACGGTGCTCGCGAGCATTGCGAAAGATTTTAACTGTGCATTCTAGACATCAAAATAAACAAAAAATATTATGAGACCTAATGTCAAATTCAACAAAATTTTTTTTTTTTTTACTTTTTGTTTTAGATTTTTTGAGTACTTTTTAACATTTCCAATACTTTTTATAATAACAACAATTTGTTAAAATTAGTTATTAAAATATTCTTTTTAGGGACAGGTTTTTTCGTCAAGTATTCTTATTTTTTTATTGTCAGGCAAAAGGTGTGGTAATATTAGAACATATTGTGGTAGCATTGTAATCAAAAAGAAGTTTTATGACGAGTTACGTCGAAAAACATATTCCGAAAAAAGGTTAATTATCTCTGGAACCAAGCCGAATTCAGGAAATTTTATATAACATTAAATACTCTAAATATGCTCAGGAATTCAGCATTAAAATCTCTCTGAATGCTCACGAGCACCGTGTATATCGTCCATTAAAGACAGACGTAGAAAACCATGAAAAAATATTTTATTGCATAAACGACATTAAAACACTAATATTTTACGTGGCACTAAGACACCTGTCGATTTGTCGTTAGAAAGTATCAAAATTCAGGCATTACTAACTTCAGTGCTAAACCACTATTTAGTCAGTTGCGTTGCGACTCGACCGTTGACCAAAACGCATGACATTTTTGGGAAAAAGTGCCATAATATTTTAAAGACAAACGGGTCTTAATCGCGTTAACTTACGTTTAATTATATCCTGCCTGCCTGCGACCACGGGTGTAACGTCATGCCCGAAACGTCAGGATATAATTAAACGTAAGTTTACGCGATTAAGACCCGTTTGTCTTTAAAATATGAGTGATAATCGTGAAAGTTTAAATCAATATAAAAGTGCCATAAATCCAAAAAAGAAGTGATTATGCTAAGAATGTTATAAGGAAAACTGCCATATTTGTATATGTGGCCGTTTTGAATATGTAAATATTGTGTTACTTTATATAAAAAGGAGTCAAAATACGGAACGTGGCGGTTTAAATTGAATTTTTTCTAAAAAAAATCTGCCGTAAGTATTTAGATATGCAACTTTTTGAATTAAAAATATATTCGGGTCTATCAATAACAGGTGTCATATTTGTACATGTGGCTGTTTTGAATTAAATAAATGTGTATGTATTATTTATAAACAAAAGAAACGCAATACGGAATGTGGCAGTTTAGATTCTGAAATGTAACTACACTGCATAATTGTACGTTTCAAAAAACAAAACGATCGTATTTGCATTTAGAATAATATTTAAATCCATAAAATGTGCCAGAGTTACAAATTTCTTGCAAAACATGTTTGCTTTGCTGATCTGTTGATCTGAACAAGAAATAATATTGCCCCTATGAATAAACAATCAAATTTGATATTATTAATATTGACAGAGGTTTCTAGTTCATACATCTGTCATCATCATACATGTCATAATTTAAATAGAGCTTTTTTGTGGATAGGACTACAGAGGTATAATATACCTATAGATTTTATCCATTTTATGTATTAATTGTATTATGTATAAATGTTTTACATTAAATATAAAAAAATGTTTAGATGTAGTGAGAAATGACTTGCCTTCGGAAACGTTCGTCAACGTCATGCTGTTTCAGTCTATCTCACTGAGACTGACAGTAATAGCTGTCATGCTACTTCAGTCAGACTCGGTGACACTGCCTGAAACAGCATGTGTTTACGAACGCTTCCGAAGGCAAGTAATTTCTCACTACACCTGTACACACAAAAGCACTCGTGTGCTTTACACGATCACAGCTACATAAGAGTTAAAAACATAATCTCTATATTCGTTAATACACGACACAGCTCTAAAAAACACGCATCTTGTTTATTTAACATAGTACCGGGAAAGAACCGGGACATTATTTTCAGTACCGGTTCTCTCGGTACCGGGAGTACCGGGAAATTCCCGGTACTGAGAGAACCGGGAGCAGGCCCTAATTATGTCTAAAGTAATTTGCGGTTGAAGAGCATATGGACTTCGGAGATATCATCTATGTGAAAAATACTATAGCTTGTCATATCGTGAGCTTTACATACAAAACGTTCCTGTTCACAACGTCTATTTAGCCTGTAAAACATTTTGCACTATTTAGATTAACTGTTAGTATGTTTGTTGCGCCACACATCTGCAGATAACAGATTGATGAAGATTACCAAAATTTGCATATACATGTACATTGTACAATATATATCATAAAAGGCAGGTATTAGTACAATCAATCTGTGATTTCCTTCAGCTAGCGCCGTGCCGTGAGTTTAACGCTGACTTACTTTTTATCCCTCACGCTCAGTATGAGCGGCATTTCATTCTGCGTTAAACACACGGCATCGGCATCAGTTTATGGTAAACACACAGCCTTTATATTACTAGTTTTTAGTACTTGCATTCCTTTTTCTATAGACATGGTTTATAGAGAAACATCTGCCGCCAACACTATTACATAAAGGTGCATTTAGATCAAACGAGCATTCGCTCATTGTATCCTCCACTCTACGAAATCAACGAATTTCGACGAATCACGTTTTGTGTAACGAACGAATTTCGTAAAGTGGGGGTTTGGTCTAACTAAATGCAGTTTCACGTCCATAGTGTCCATTTGCGCACTATAAATATGCCTTAAAATAAGGGTTACGGTTGATCAGTTGCTGTTTATACAAACAATGTAAAAATAAACACACTTGAGTATTGTTATGATATTTACTAAGTGAATGTCAGTCGTTTACCCCACTTGTGCATTACATCGATTGCAATGACAAGGTCTCTCCACGCCTCACCGTACACACGGTTCGTTGTAGAGCGAACCCGTCGCTCGGGTCCATTGTCGGAGGAATGCGTTGTGGCGTCCTCGTGTGAAGGCCACACTGTGTGCAGCGCTGCACGGGTTGCACCCGCCGCCATCGCGCACACTCGCTAAATTGAACACGTTTTTGTTGTCAAGGTGGTGCGCGTTAGAATGCAACGTTAAATTAGTTTAAACACCTTGGTCGCTCCGTATTTGATGTCAACTGTACGCTTAAACTCATGGCATAATTACGTTGGGCCACACATACTTAATTAGGTACCTTTTTAATAATTTTCAAAAGAGAATTGACTCGTCCTCAAAGATAAATGTCCGATAGCTGCTCTCGTTCATCGCCGTTGGTAGGACCAGTGCCGTACTAATATGAATTCTTGAAGTAAAAGTAAAAGGAACTTGTTCCATATTTGCAGCAGTTTCGTAATCATTTATGATATCGTTAAAAAAGTTGCTTTTAGTTGAGCTGAATACTCTGAACTCTGTGTAGGTGGTAGGTAAGGTACACCAGTTACGTTGGTTACTGCCTAAACGTGATGTGTCCCTAGATAACGCCGTTGTTTACACCTGCCCGACCTCGATAGCCAAGTACCCACTAACTGGCCCGGCTGGCCCCGCCACGGAGTCATTAGCAGTATCGGATGACCCACATTTCGGAGACAATGACAGTTCAAGCATCGTTCATGTTTACTGTATACATTGACTTGGAACAAATGAATTAACAGTTGGAATACTCGGTTTGAGGAAGTGGAATTCCCCCATCTCACTACGTTTCTGTACGAGATCGAATTAGAAACGATGAGGTCCGTAGAACAACTAAAGTCACCGACTCAAAAAAGCGCTGGAATCCATTAGACGCGGGCTGCGCACGATCGATCCGGGTGCGCCAAAGTATTTATAAAATTGCAACTTATATTATTGGAACTCCGAAAATTTTTCTTATACAATTTAACTTCATAATGATCGGTATTTAGAATAATCTTTGTTCATAATCATCATCACATAGAATTATTTATGTTCATAATATTGTTTTTCATACATATTTTTAGTACTAACTTTTATGTTTATATAATTTTTCACTATACTTATTTTATGCTATATATTCTAATGTTATAGGTATTTATTTTTGTCTGTACTGGTTTTATGTATGAATTATTTTTGTTTAATTAAATATAAATCGTACTATTACTGTAAACTAGCTACCTGCACAAATCAGGTTGTGGCAGAGTAGGTACTGTACTAAACGGGTTCCCTCTAAACTTTTTTTGTCCGAAACGCTTAGGACATAACAGACTTGGTATAATCTATTTTGGCATCAACTTAATGAGACAGAAACATCACTTGGCTTAAATAACAATATTTCGAATATTATTTTGTCCGAAACTATCTTGGCATATCATTAATTACGCAGAGTGTTATAAGACAGAAATTAGATTTGCATTTTTTTTTGGGCATGGCCACATGTTCGAAACTTGCCTTTTTCGTCAGGCAGAAATTGCTGCGGGGGTGAAAATTTCTGCAGTGAGCGAGCGAAGCGAGCGAACAAAACCTTCCGGGGCAGATCCGACTCGGATAGGTTAGGTTAGAAGACTAAGGCGGGAGCTTTGCTCCCGCCTTAGTCTTCGAGGTTATTTTTTTTTTAGCAACCTAGAAAATACTCAGCTCAGTAACACAGTAAGTAACGTATAGAATATTACTACTACCTCGATTATATTGAGAGGTTGTAATTATTCCTTCTCTGTTATGCTAAAACACACTATGCCGATACTTTTTATGCACATCCAGATTATGCCTCATCATAAATAGGAGCATCGAAATTATGCTCGAATAATATTGGAACAACTCGAAATCTGCCACAAAGAAATATGCTAAAGTTGAGTATGCCACAACAGTTTCTGCACAAAGCCCATTATGACTACATAGTTTATGTTATTCATAAAATAATTATACCACAACAGAGTGAACCTAATGGGAAAATGTTTATAAATAAACAATTTATTTCAAATAACTTTATGAGTATAGATTAATCTACTTGACGACTTTAGGAGGATAAAATTTCGAAATAAAAATCGTTATGAACATTGTAGGTAGAAGTATAATTTTTAGTAAGAAAAAAAGTATGAGAAAATTTTTTCGGAGTAATGATGATTATGAGTAAAAAACGGTATTAGTAAAAATATTCGAAGAAAAAATTGTATAAGTGCCAATATGGACCCGATCGATCCTTATGGCATGCTCTGGGGGAGGCCTATGTTCAGCAGTGGACGTCTATCGACTGATAATGACGATGACTAGGCGTGTCCCTCGGGACGGGCAGGTTCGCGGTAGATATCCAACTGCTTACCTCTGGCTGCCTTCCTGAAGCTGAAATCCATAGTTTTTGCCCCAACATTAAGCCCCAATAAGTAGGAAATCATACTTAGTTACTCTACTGCTTCAGTGACCCCAAAGACGATCTTGGCCTCCGAAACAAGAGAATGTTCGTAATGCTACTTAAGTTACTTAACCCTGAATTCTATGTTCCAGTATTTTCTCAAACATCCTCTGCCATTACTTCAAAACAAAACCACTAAAATTAAAGAAAGTTATTCGGCGTCCAAACTGATTTTGGGTGGCCTCCTACTTTCGATTAGATAATAAAGTATAATTACTACAAAAATGAAGGGTCCACGCAAAAAACATGCGTTGTTAATTCAAATTTCAGAACGATAAACCACCTTAGTTTTAAAGGAACAAGGTACGAATTTGCCCTGAATTTAATAAGCATTAGACATGTTCTTTCCATAGACCCTTCAAGTATTCTCATCAGAAATCAAGCTGTCAAATAAATCATCATCATCAACATTGTTTACAATGTAATTATATTCTACACATCGTTTGAACAGCGTACCTACTTATTTATGTAAATGGTTGTGTAAACGTGAGTTTTATAATAATTGTAATTCAACGCACGTGATTGTCGATGACAATAAGTGTATGACTAATTGACCAATGATTCAATAAATATTCATATCATACAAACTGAAGTAGATCTCAAATACTAAAATAATGGCAATCGATCGGACAGCAAGACGGGAATCGAATCCACATCCTCTACTTTCGCGGCTGACTACTACCTACCTTACTAATGGGCCACCATAGTTGCTTATGATGATGGTCGCGATTTTGTTGCTACACGTCACTTTTGTGACCCACGACGACGACAGACGATAAACAAGGGGACAAAGCTTACGGCCATCTACGTAATCCTGCTAAAAATAACAAATAACGTTTATACTAAGAGCGAATAAGTATCATGTTGTTGTTTATAGTGTTCGGGGTTCCCTCGATAGTAAGATGATTCAACAGATTGTTGTGATAGTGTCGCGTTAGCGTTATCAACCGGTCGGCGTCCGGCGAGTAACGTAATGGCGGTAACTCTCACTTTTGCCGCACACGGAATACTAAGCGGCAGCGGTCACCGACTCGGGGGTATGTTATGTTATGTTGGCCACATTATACCCGCTGACCCGGTCGACGGCTGCCAACGGTTGGTTGTTCTCTTTTATTGGTCCAAGCATTGTAGTACAGTCATTGTCAGATATATCGGAGCGGCTAGGGTGCTCACAAATATCTGAGCACGCCTCTATTGTCAGGGCGTTAGTGCATGTTCAGATTCAAATATCTTTATGCCATGCCACAAAGACGTTTACTCTGTGGTTACATAGTCAAGGCTTATTTTATGGGATTACGTATGTTATAGTAAGGCGTGTGCTCTATGGTTTCACAGAATAGTCTAGGAACCAATTTAATGCGGCTGTGGCGGCTAGTTGACTACAGATTGTGTGCATTATATATGTACATAAAGAGTTGAAATGAACGACTGGGACTTTTCCATTTCCTAATATCTAGAGAATATTCAGTATGCTTAAAGGATGTATGTACCTATTTATGCTATGTTATTAACTTATTATAGTCATCTTCATCTGTTATCTATAGTTAAAATGGCTCTGCCACAAAATGAATGAGTTTCTGTCTCACAACCTTCACCGGAGGCAGATAGTTTTTATATAGTTGTATGATATATGCATCGTATACCTACGTATGTTGTATTGAAGTGGGTAGACGTACGAGTAGGAAGCTTCACAAATAAAGGTCGTGTGTCCTTCGGTTCGAATTCACGTTCACGTCGAGCACCGACGCACCGCACGCGCATCGATCTGCCTAATCGCTCCGATTTATGCTCATCTCCACTATAATTTGGTCCCTGATATACGTGAGTAAGGCATATACCGGTCCGCAGGAGAAATAATCGAAGACTCACGAATGCGCGGCTATTTTTGTTTTTGACCACACTTTGTACAAGCGGCAACACGTGACGATCACTAGATCTTATGCCGACACGATAAGGTTCAGTGGCGAGAGGTGCCGATGGTACCCGCGGAAGCGAGCTAAATGGCCTGTCCCGTTAGAGGATGTGGTCGGGCCAGTGCGGGCAGTACGGGCGGCGTGGTGGCGGTTACGTGACGTGTGTCAACCGGCCGTTGCGTCATCGCAACGAAAGTGATTGCGGCGACGAAATGTATGCGGAGTTGCAGTCCTATATGGATTACAGCATTATGCACGCGGGCTATTATTAGGTGACCGCGATAACCTCATATTTCGAAAATATTTGATTTTATTTATGTGGCTTGACCATAATAATTGTGGTCAAGCCACCTATTACGACAACTACTAAAATATATTAGTAGTTGTCGTTAATAAGATAAGTAAGTGAATACTGTCAATAGGTATACAATTAAAAATTCCCTACGATACTCCCATATAGAAACAAAACTTGTTATCTGTATGGCCGTAACGCAAATTATATAATAATTACTTAATTGTATACCGGCGATTAAATTAACTTCATTACATTACATTGTTTTGTCCAACTTAGCGACGACGTGTAGGTAGAGGTAGAGGTAGGTAGTACGAGTAGGTATAGTTCTCATTGACCATGGAATGGACACGCTGGCACTTGATAACTTTCGTTCATAAATTGTTGTTTCATAGTTATTTAATTTTATTCATTTAAGAATATACATTGCAATTTGCATCGGAACATTACTTGTTTTAAGCAATACCTATATTAACAAGATGTAAACACAGAATTATGTCATCGTTATTCAAGAGTCGCTCAGAACATTTTTAATTTCATTATAAAGATCGAGACAAAGCTTTTGCGATCTTAAACTTAATTAGCTGTTGCTCGCGGCTTTGCGTAGTTCTCGACTATAACTATCTCGGGGAACTTTGCCATTATCCGGTTTAAAAACTATCCTCGACCTTTATGCTTCTCCGGGGTAGGTTAGTAAGTAGATGTGAAAGCTCAACAGACAGACATACATATGTAGTTATTTTATAATAAGTACTAGTAATATATACGAGTAGGCAAAGGCATAGGGAGTGTGGCGGCGTGGTACCCTGTTTTAGATTGTTAAAACATTTCCTTTTTAGCCTGCTATGAATTAATTGTGAGTAATGCAGTTTCTTCGCGTCGGGGATAGGGTTGCAGGTTGCCAGGTCACAAACCTATACCTAGTCACTTGAGTCACCTCTCGTTTGCAAAATGTGAAAAGCCTAGAGTCTCCATCCGTCCAGGTTAACGCGGATTTGTCCTAGTTTAGACGGGAGCATCCGGGCAGACCTTTATTTGTAATCCGGGTTTAAAAATGTATAGTCCTGGATCGGCCGCTACAAACGCACTGTGCCGCGATCAACCGACGATGTCCAGGAATTGAGCTCTAAAATCCGGTGTTTTCACGCGTCTTACCCTTCCGTTGGCTTTTCTAGACCATAGACTGGCCGTATACCGTTTATCCATCAATAAGCCTACCTATGTCCGGGTTTACCCGAACGCCTGGCAACGCAAGTCGGGCATGCATGCCGGCGTTGCAGGCTGCAGCAGGGCGATGGTCGACAACGCCGGTGATAGTGATAGGCTATCGCCGCCGGCGCCGGCGCGACGCGCGACGCGCGGCGCGGCCATGTGCGGACAATACCTAAGCATCACATTACGACGAGTACAGTACATTCGCTTGCGATTGTATCTTTTAAAACTATTAGTGGCCCGAAGAAATCTTGTCTTTTAGCTCCTTTGGGAAGTCTGAAAAGCTATTAAGCCACCTTATAAAACAAAAGCAACAGAAATATGTGACACACTCTTATTTCGTTGCCGTAAAGTGGTTAGATACTTTTGCCCGTGTTTGTTGTGTTATATATATATATTATGTTACAAAAGACGGATGGCACGGGAATTTTTGACGCATGCCCTTCATACCGCTGCAAACTTCAAGCTTTTTTTTAACCGACTTAAAAAAAGGAGGAGGTTCTCAATTCGACTGTCTTTTTCCTCCTAATTTTAGAGATTCGTGAGCCGATTTACATTATTTTTAATCGAACGGGTATAGTATAACGGCCTTATTCATAAAAAGTTACGCGCCCGCTGATGGGTCGTTGTTGACCGGATGGCTAAAAACGTTATTCATAAACGTTCAATAACGCTATTCAGCCGCTCAAACCTACTATAAATCCCCCGAAAGTTATAGAGCCGAGGACCCTTCTATAACGGTCTTATAACTTCTTATTTAACAAGATGGCTGCCAAAATTTTGATCAGCTGATTTTTGACAGGTGCATAACCATGCGTTTAAAGTAGGCAGAAGAGAAAAGATAAAGGTATGAAAGTCTGATTTGGTGTATAGTTTTTTATATCGTCTATTCATCTGATTATTATTAAATATGTATCCAGAGATACTTAATTATATTTAGATAGGTATTTAAAATAAATATCCGATGATTTATTGTAAGTAGTTACGCAGTTTCGATTTTCTCTACATGCAACATTACACGAATCAGAAATGGTGGGAAAACTAATCCCCAACTTTTTTAATTTAAATATTTGCGAATTCCCGCCAGACTGCTGTCAAACTTTTTTTTAATTTGCGGTGAGGCCACATTTTTGTCTATGATTTTGTCAAGGCGCCAACATAACGCGTCTAATCCGTTCAACAGCGGCTCAACAGTTATCGGAGAGATATTGAGCGTTTATGAATAACACTTCTTATAAACCGTTCAACAAGACTTATCGGCTCGATAACTATTGGGCCCCTCAAACCTTCAACAAGGAATTTTTATGAATAAGGCCGTAAGAGTATAACCCCGAGACGGTCCCGTTGGCAACAAGTCGGGGGCTGATGATGAGATCTTGGAGGAATCGGTTGAAGTATTTTTTTTTATTATTCGTTGTTTATGACTCTGCGTGTTTGAACAGCGGTGTGCAGAACACACGTCAAAATCGACATAGATACGATATGCGTCACTACGTTCCGTATTGCTGATAATTGTACAATGGTCATGAACATGAAGTGACTCCCACGCATCACAGAGTTTACCTACAAACGGAACTGACTGACCAATGGTGACCTTTACCTATTGTTATACGCTCAAAGTAGACGATGCTTTGTCAACTGTTTGGCTATCGTACGGAGTACGGTATGGTACGGAATGTGCAGATCAAGTCAGCGGCAGATTTCTAGCTAACTTAGAAAATAGCAGGAAATATCGCAGATTAAGGCAAGTGGCGTGAGTCAATGAACACTTAATTTAAGTATATCGCATCTTTAGTTAAGAACTAATACTTAATATTTTCTTCGGTTACCGCGAGGATTACTCATGAAATAAAACTATGAAAACGGATAAACTCGCGTATATTAACTAATTTTAACTTCATTCCGACGTTTCGAACACTTTACAGGGTTCGTGGTCTGCGGATGACTGACAATGGAGGAAATTTGATAGATCTACCTCCATCAAAATAAGAAAGATAAGTACAAAACTACCCACCAAAGAAAAATTACTAAACCACAGACAATAAATTTTAAGGGTGGATGTACATACAAAATTTGCAAATTAAGCTAGTTATTCATTACAAATATTTTCAGAATGAAGACAAGAGATAAAATAAATAATCTACGCCGGTTCTATCCCTACGCCACTGCCTGAGAAGTATTTCCTTCCTTTGTATGATTGTATTGTTAGGAAGGTATCCCAAAATTGGGACCGGCAAGAAACTCAGCGGGACAACTCTTTTCAAAAAACATTTGTAGTACATCTTAAGATCATCATGCATTAAACCAAAACATACATAATATTTTCTTCGGTTACCGCGAGGATTACTCATGAAATAAAACTATGAAAACGGATAAACTCGCGTATATTAACTAATTTTAACTTCATTCCGACGTTTGACATTCGACAGTCTGCGGTTTGGGAGCATGTCAGTGATGGACCGAATCATTCTATTAAGTTTGACAAGCCTTTGGTTCTCGTTAAGGAGAAGAGAAACATGCCTAGAATGTTGCGTGAGGCTATTGAGATAATGAAATATCCAAACTTTAATAGAATGGAAAGAAGCTTGTCTCTACCACCAGCTTGGGATCCAGTTGTTCATCTGATAAAGGAACAGTCTAGACATAAACCGTGAGGCTGATGTATTTGGCGGTGGTGACCATTCCCCCCCCCTTTTTAGTACTAGCAACATTTTTTCAAAATTATTTTAAATTTCCTTATTAATCAAAATTGTATGTTTTGGTTTAATGCATGATGATCTTAAGATGTACTACAAATGTTTTTTGAAAAGAGTTGTCCCGCTGAGTTTCTTGCCGGTCCCAATTTTGGGATACCTTCCTAACAATACAATCATACAAAGGAAGGAAATACTTCTCAGGCAGTGGCGTAGGGATAGAACCGGCGTAGATTATTTATTTTATCTCTTGTCTTCATTCTGAAAATATTTGTAATGAATAACTAGCTTAATTTGCAAATTTTGTATGTACATCCACCCTTAAAATTTATTGTCTGTGGTTTAGTAATTTTTCTTTGGTGGGTAGTTTTGTACTTATCTTTCTTATTTTGATGGAGGTAGATCTATCAAAGGCCATAGTCGGATTTTCATAGTAAGTCAGCCTTTAAATCAACCAGACTCTAGTATTTTTTTGTGAGTACCTCTTATGGTGAAGAATATTTCTGCTGAGTATCAACGTCCTATCGGTGACAGTTTTTGACTTATGATTTTTTTTAGTTTTTTCTTTAATGTATTGTATCTCAGGATGTATAAAAGCGAATTGCTTCAAATTTTGAAATAATGTTCTTTATTTAGATATGCATCGAATTTAAAAAAATGAATATCGATTGTCGTATAAAAAAAGAAAAAAAAAAGACCAAAAAATTTTTCATATTTTTTTTTGTGTACCTATGAAGTAGTGACACCTCTATTTTCTTTTTCTAATTATAGACCATACATTGGCCTACTAGTTGCCTAAGTATCAAAATTTTCCAAGCGGTACTTCTTACCAAAAATCGGCAATATGTGTGGTCAAGTTCTGCATTCAATCGGTGTTTTTCAATGTAGTATACAAACTCTTCATTTATATTTGAGTTTTCTTATCAGGTTATCTTATTTAAGAGTAAATGCTAATGACAACTTAATGTCATCATGATGCAAGCTGTTTATTTCATTATTAATCGGCCGTTTACCATTTCAACTAGCGTATCTCGATAATATTTAACTGCAATATATTATTTTTAATGAATATCTCATAAATAATATCGAATTACGCTAGTGAAAATAATAAACGGCCGATTAATAATGAAATAAACAGCTTGCATCATGATGACATTAAGTTGTCATTAGCATTTACTCTTAAATAAGATAACCTGATAAGAAAACTCAAATATAAATGAAGAGTTTGTATACTACATTGAAAAACACCGATTGAATGCAGAACTTGACCACACATATTGCCGATTTTTGGTAAGAAGTACCGCTTGGAAAATTTTGATACTTAGGCAACTAGTAGGCCAATGTATGGTCTATAATTAGAAAAAGAAAATAGAGGTGTCACTACTTCATAGGTACACAAAAAAAAATATGAAAAATTTTTTGGTCTTTTTTTTTCTTTTTTTTATACGACAATCGATATTCATTTTTTTAAATTCGATGCATATCTAAATAAAGAACATTATTTCAAAATTTGAAGCAATTCGCTTTTATACATCCTGAGATACAACACATTAAAGAAAAAACTAAAAAAAATCATAAGTCAAAAACTGTCACCGATAGGACGTTGATACTCAGCAGAAATATTCTTCACCATAAGAGGTACTCACAAAAAAATACTAGAGTCTGGTTGATTTAAAGGCTGACTTACTATGAAAATCCGACTATGGCCTTTCCTCCATTGTCAGTCATCCGCAGACCACGAACCCTGTAAAGTGTTCGAAACGTCGGAATGAAGTTAAAATTAGTTAATATACGCGAGTTTATCCGTTTTCATAGTTTTATTTCATAACTAATACTTAGTTCGTTATATTTTTTACCGACATTAAGTTAGTAACATTACATAATTGTTCACGTCTACGCTTTATATGGGCTCACAAGATCTAGACTAGATCTCAGACGGGCGCTAATGTCGCAACTTAGAGTCTGTCTGCGTTTAATATCGGTTGCCCAAGAACACTCGTCATCAGATATATCGTAGCGTCCAGAGCGTTCATAAATATCTGAACACGCCTTTATTGCCATAACGATAGAGGCGTGTTCAGATATGTTTAATCACACCGGACGCTACGATATATCTGATGGCGACTGTATACTTAACCGACTGGAACCCTATACCACTCTAGAACCACGTCAAACCTACAAGTACTAAAAAAGGGCCTGTTTCACCAACCCCGAATAAAATAACTAAATGTGTCAGATACATGTTAGCTGTCCTATGACGGATGTCCTGGATGATTGTTTATTCACCGTTAATATTTTAGATGGGGTTAATTCTGAGGACATATTAATGAACTTTTACTATGGGACCGAGTACCAAGTACCGACATCAGATTCAGAAAAAAAAACCTAATGGTCCATACAAAACCTGAGATATAGTTGGTAAAATTTTTGGAACAGTCAAGTGCAAAAATAAGTATCCAAAGAATCCGCTCATAAATATGTTACGACGTTCTTATTACACAGAATTAGAGTGCACTGGTAATTGACTATGCACTGGTAATGGACTATGGTGGTTGACTATACACGACGGCCTCAATCCCAGCCATATAACCCTACACCGGGTAGGACGTGGGGAAACTATACAGGGTGATCAATCCAAATGAGTTAGTATGGCGGTTTTGGAAACCATAACAGATAGCGAGTTCTTGTATTAGGAATCATGGCTCCATTTTTATGTGTAATAATAATGGCATGGTTCCTAAGAACAAATTTCGATATCTCTCATTCATAGTTTGTAACTTCCGACGTTTACGAAGTTAAATGGCCCGCGACGGCACTGAATTATTGAAAAATAAAACTTCATTGTTTAAAAACAATGCAATATGCATTTAATTATTTTGAGATATCATGTTTCTTAGTAACATTTAAGAGCTACAAAAAGTGCGGGTTCGATTCCTGGGCTGAGTACACGTATTTTTGTAAGTGTAATAACTATTATGCAGTTTTTCTTTTTACTAAAATCGATCTCATGGTTCCTAAGACAAGAATTCGCTATCTGTTATGGTTTCCAAAACCGCCATAGTCGCCATTCTGACCCATTTGGATTGATCATCCTACTCGTATATATTGAGCGCGTGTGGTGTGGTTAATATTGCGCGCTCCATCTGTTTACCGGCCGCTTGTTTACCGACAGCGCGGAGAGATGAGATGACCACGCATCCACAGATCTCATCGGGGGCTCGCGGCTAGAATAACTTGGCTGTGGAGGTTGCACTAGTTTGATTAGTTTGAATACTAGGTATTTACTATTTAGCTAGTCAACAATTTCTCTCCCAAACGTGGTTAACACAAGTTCCTTCAACCGTCCCGTCCTAGAGCCAAGACGGAAAACAGTAAAATATTTACATTTTTAAAAACTTCCTGGCTCTCCAAATACGTTGATACTTTTTTCTGGTTATTACGAAGCATATTTAAATCACCAGAAAATTAATCAAAGGTTTTTAATATTTTCATACGATTTGAAATGGGCTTACTCATGGCCACAGATTCCCAATTATACTGGCTGTCGAATCAGTAAACGTTTTGGACAGTTGGTCGGTAAACAGCTGCCCAATATGTAGGTCGTACGTGCGCTAGGACTCCCACTACTTACGCCTCTTCTGGCGAAGGTCGCGCAACTAGATCAGCTTTGATAAATGAAGTGCCTCTAAACTAAATTTCGCCCGCCAGCCATAAACATCATGGGGCTGCCTCGAATCTAGTATTGTTTACGTTACCTTCCTAGCAGATATTTACCCAATATATATCGACCTACTAAAATTACTCTACTAAGTACAGTCAAGGAAAAATATACAAGGTGACCTCTGAGAAGTGATTAGAAATATTTTTATATCTATAAATAATTAACAATTGAATATTAAAATAAAATTGTCATTTTATTTTTGATATACATATGAAGATGCGCTCAAAGTACCTAACTGTACACAGCCCTATTACTCTTACTAGAAGGGCGTGTATACAATATTTTCTGCACTTTGTGTGCATTTATATGGTTTACCTTGTATTTATACTTGTATTATACTCCCATTGTATTGCAAATACTTTATCTGTAGTGCTCTGAATGGAACTCAAAATGAATGGATTTCACAAAGGTGCTTTACTTGTGTAATATTGTGTATAGACCCTTTTCAAGACAAGTTTAGACAGGAGGTCTCGATTGACGCACGTCCTTGGTGTTGGTGACGCCGAGCGCTGCGTATAGTAGATATAGCGTTTTCTATACAAAGTGCGACGTACAGAGCGTGAATGACTCGACATTGAATGGAATGCGTACGTAAGTGGCACATGAAAATGTTTCCAATCAGCAGGTTTGTGTTCACTCGGGAGTGTTGTTAATGATAATGAAATTACAATGAAGGCTGCTCGCGGTTTGCTCAGCTGCGCGAGTGCGTGCGACTAGCTAACGTAAGGTGGTTGGATTAGACGGAGACAATAGGGTCCACTTGTGACTCGTACGTTTTAACCCCATTATTCATTATTATTCATTACTCCTAACTTAGCAAGCCGACAAGTATGGTGTGTCCCTTTCGTGTTATAAAAATATTGATAAGACCGAAATGGAGAAACAATACTGATCGGATTGCTAAGTTAGGAGACGTTTATGTAATTATGTATATTAGAGTGGTCCTTATTTTTGCAATTTTGTAGGATGTTCGAAGCAATAAAGAAGCTCTTTGCCTTCCCGATTGCAATTTTCTATGGGGCACCCTCTCATTTTGTGATTTGATAAGTAAACCCTATTTGTTTTTTTTTTTTTCAATTATTGTAAACGTAAATTAGGGGTCGCTACCGAAGTACGAATTTCAAGAAAGGCAAAATTATTAGTTGTTTTTTGTTACTTTGGTAGCTACCGCCCTACTGAGCACCCTAATGAATTTGGGGGTAAGTCAAGATTTCGGGAGTGCACGCCGTTCAAATCTATGGGTGGGTTGCACCAAACCGTCTGTCAGCGTTTAATCGATCACAAATATTTCTCGCATGGAAGGTTTCATAAAAATCTTCTACACAGCCCTATCAGCCTGTGTCAAGTTCAAGACAAGTGTGGCTGGTGTAACCCGCTCTGGTGGTGATTAGTGTAATCTATAATGTATATCACTATGTGTATAGAGATATAATGGCTACCGTGAACTTCGAAATCAGCATATTTCGAGCATTTGTCTTTGTCATTGTCAAATGACGTCTTCGCTTCGTTGTAGTGAAAGAGCCAAATCCGGCCAGTTAATAGTTATATCTACTGTTTTACCTAACATATATCCTGTTGGTTGCAGCTGGGGCGCGCGCACGAGCAGATCATCGCGCCGCTGGAGCGGTTCCGCAAGGAGCACATCGGCGCCGTCAAGGTGAGCACACTCCTTCACGGCGACAACCACCTGACCTGACGTGTTGCTTCTCTCTCGCACCGGTAAAGTTGCACGTCAGTGTGACAGGGAGGCGACACGTGGATTGTGGTTGCAGCTGGGGTGCTCACGAGCAGATCATCGCGCCGCTGGAGCGGTTCCGCAAGGAGCACATCGGCGCCGTCAAGGTGAGCACACTCCTTCACGGCGACAACCACCTGACCTGACGTGTTGCTTCTCTCTCGCACCGGTAAAGTTGCACGTCAGTGTGACAGGGAGGCGACACGTGGATTGTGGTTGCAGCTGGGGTGCTCACGAGCAGATCATCGCGCCGCTGGAGCGGTTCCGCAAGGAGCACATCGGCGCCGTCAAGGTGAGCACACTCCTTCACGGCGACAACCACCTGACCTGACGTGTTGCTTCTCTCTCGCACTGGTAAAGTTGCACGTTAGTGTGACAGGGAGGCGACACGTTGATTGTGGTTCGCGGTTGACCCTCAGTTTGGAACTTTGTCAAATCATAGTTGAATTAAAACTCGTTATTGCCCACTGACCTTTGTGCTAGTTTTATTCAGAAGCGACCCGCGATCTTTCTAGTAACAGCCCATCGATAGGAAATTCATCAACAAATCAGTGCCGTGAGCATAACAAAGACCATAAATTATTATAAAAAATAAAAATGAAATCCCGCCTGCCCTTTGTTGTTGAAGAATGTAGGTTCATGAATTGATTTGAAATACTAGCGCCCTTATTAATTTCCACTATTGACTTTTCAAGCGGTCATAGGCACTTCGCGTGTTCGTTACAGCCAGGATTCCTGGTGCCTACCTAGCTCCGATATGGTACGGTCAGTTCTAAAATATGCTAACGATTTAAATGCTTATGCTTCGAACATACGCTCTAAAATGTATTCATATTAGTTATTGAACGTGGTAACCATATTCCTAGTAAACGTGTGATACGCGACACGCGACGTGCCCTCACGTGAGCTGGTACAGTCAGAGATATCTATGCGCACAAAGTGCCAAATATGTGTATACACGACCCTAATACTCAATAACATCGCAATAAAGTCGTATACATACTGCTTGCACTTTGCGCGCAACTACCTACATATATCTTTTACCTTGTACTGTCAAGGGCATAAATATGCATACACTTTTTTACGTATCTCGGGGGCATAAGGTCTAAAATTGTAACGTACAGTCAAGTGCAAAAATAAGTATCGAAAGAATCCGCTCATAAATATGTTACGACGTTCTTATTACACAGAATTAGAGTGCACTGGGACATATTTTTGAACATTTTTATGGACACCTTATTTTGTCTACGACTGTATATGTTTATATCCATTGGCAATACAGTCCTAACCATTCGTGTGCTCTACGCGTTTTGTAATAAGGGTTGCGTGTGGTCAGTTGACTATTTCAGCGATGCTTTATCGCCGTGTTGGATCGCTGTGATAGCAACTATAGCAAGTATGCGCTCTCGCGTGAGATAGCGCGAGCTAATGGTAATGACACCTAATAGCCGCGATATTGTAACTTGATTAAACAGTATTTGTTTTGCTGCATGGTTCGGCACGGAACGGACTGTAGGTATATCGAGATAGTCGATCAGTTTGCATTCTCTATGTATATACGTATATCGGAATCTATATTTTAGCATTCTACCATCTAACTAAATTTTGGAGACCGGTGGCTTTTAATTATGCTCTTTGTACTTAGTTGCTTAACGTCATAATGTGATGTCGATGTATTTCCTCGTTCACTTGTCACTTGTGCCGCGTGGTGACGACAGTAAAAATACATTTTGTTACCACCAGCGAGTGTCGTAAGAGTCGAGTAAAGGATTGAAATGTCTCTGACCATTTATTGAAGATTGATGATGGGCAACAGCATCATCATAGTTGACACACTGCTGAAATCTATAATCCACTTGCCCAGCGTGGAGATTATGGGTAGGTATTTACCTCCTAATGCGTGCTAAGAGAGACCTCGTTCAACAGTGGACTGAGGAAGGCTGTTGGTGTGTTTACCACTGCTTCATGAACGCAGTTGGACAATGGCGGATGTCTAATCTAACCCGCGAGATACTGCCGCCCTATCGCGAACTTCGAAATCGGCAAATTTCGAGGATTTGTTTCTGTAACTAACACCTTCTCTGGAGTAGCAGACATACGAGTTTCGAGGCCTGTTTACTCTTGTGCTAACACTGATTGGGACGGGGAACATGTCATGATTACCATGTCAGCGTGGTCCCCCGCCCCCGCGGTGTGCGCCGGCGCTGACAAAAGCGCATCTGCGCCGCGACGTGCGCGCGCATGCTCCGCCGGCACACGTGAGCGGAAGTGTGGCTACACGTGAAACTACAACTCTACCTATATTGAGCCCTTTTTGTCCGACTGTGAGGCTAAAGGGAATCGTCAATTTAGCAGTCATATGTATACCTAACTAAGTTTCAATCAATGGTCGGTAAGGCAAGAGTGATTTGCGAGAAAGCAGTATGAAAATACCTCATCCTTGCTGACCTCAATTGCTTATGTTATGATATGATATTATATTCCGCTGATGTCTGGATATTTTCAACTACTGAGTCGTATTTATTTAGGTACTTAATCAATTCCGTGTGTAGGTCATATATTATTTTACCGATATTTGGGAGGGTTCTGTAAACGATTTAGTTTACAAACGAAATAAATTGAATGTGTCAATATAATTATTGCCAGACGTTGACATTTGATACTTTCAGGATGCTGTTTTCTAAAAAAATCCCCTTTATTCGGTCACAAAACTCGAGAGGTTTTTATGCTAATGGGTTATATTTAGATTTCCGTTCCGTGAGGATGCCACATGCGACAATTACCTATTAACATGGTTGAGCTACTTGCACATGAAGTGAAGCATGACGTCGTTATATTCTGCACAGTTGGCAACTGTCGCTGATCCGTGGCTAACGATATCAGAACTTACATGCCCTTGACATGAACTAATAAACTTATCCATTAAAACTTTGAGAAAATCTCAGGAAATACAACCAACGGGATTAATTGCCATTCTACAACAGTTCGCTTTAAGAAGAAGTAAATAACTTCGTGAGAAAAATATTTGTTAGGTACTTGCGAACACGAACTCCATTTCTTGCGCCTTTCGTGTTCAAGTACATATTAAACGTACGATTCAATAAAAAATAAACACTGCTTTCTTACGGTTTACGAGGCACGCAGTGGCGTGTCGTAAAACGGGCAATTCAGTACTACCTACAGCTCGTGAACCGTATGCCGACCAGGCAAAGTCTATGGTTCCCAAAACCATAGTCTGTCATGTACAGTCGCCGCGTCTCGCGTGTCCCATTAATTGCATTAGCCGCTGAAGGCCGCGACACCGGAAACCGTGTCGGGTTGACACCGCTGCACTTTTTGCACTCCGCCGGTAACGTGAGCTGCAATATCGTAATATCGGTATCTGTTGGATCAAGGCTCGACGGCTTATTTCCGCTATTATTGTTAAAGCTTTTAGTTTTTCTAATTGACAGGTATATTGTTACGACTGTCTGTTAGCGACTGGGTTGAAGGCTGTTTAAATAGGACGTGGCTGGTTAAATCATTTTGCCGATTGCATCCTGTCTAATAAATTTTAATAGAAACTCGTTTATGCTGCTATGTTGTCTATACTACAGACATATACCTATTCTTCGTTTATGAGTCATTAACAAGCCTTGCAAAGGGGTGCTGATAATCGCATATATGTTGTAAATCAATTTATTCATATTTAATTTTGAAGTTAATCTTCTCCAAGGCGTTATAATATTAATAGACACATAAAAAGCGACAACTTTCTAGCTCACCGAATATAAAAAGCTGCAGGCTTACGTCCTGTAAGCTTCATTCAAGTGGGTTGGGTTTCGTTTCATAGCTCTACTCGAAATGGAAACGTATGTTTCACTAAAGCACGTTGTTTTATGCGTTACAGTGCGTTGACACATGCAATCAACGCAATAGGTTTACCACGTCTCATAAGGTTGAAAATTCCGTAATATATCAAACGCTGCGAGAAACGCACGAAATGCTTTTCCTATTGGCGTTTCAACCGCTTCATTCTCTTGCTCACACATTCTGTATAAATGTCACAATAGGAGTGATTTGAACTGTATACTGTAGTACCCACTTCAGTACAATCTTGATAAAAATATGGTGATTATTTTGACTCACTTTAGAATAATTGAAAGGAAGGTCGAAGGTAACGAGAGCGGTTCAAACGCCAGCGGTTAGAACGACCCACAACCGCGCGCTGTCCCCAGCCTGAGTGTCTAAACATGGTGTCGTTGTGTTCCAGGAGGGCAAGAAGAAGTTCGACAAGAAGACGGCCAAGTTCTGCCAGAGCCAGGAACGCACGCTCTCGCTCTCCACCAAGAAGCAGGAGAATGTCTTCCAGGAGGTGAGTCTCTTCACCACGACCTGTCTTATGGCAATACTTAAGTATAATGAAATGACTCATTATTCATTAGTCATTAATACTCACCAAATCATGAATATTACAGATAGCTCATCCTAGTCCTGATTTGCAGTAAACTTGCACAACATTGCCTACCATGTCTAAAATTGCTTCAGAACCTAACATCGAAAATTGAAAATTTGGAGTATCTGTCTTCGTCATTTCATTCACGTCTTGGAGTGGCAGACACATGCTCGAAATTTACTCATCATGCGTTTGAATTACCTATTAACTCAACTAACGATAACGGTTTGTTTCAGTTAACCTAATTAAAACTTTCGGTAACTTTGTTTCTGTCAAACATGGTTTACAGATGTAGTGAACAACCTTTTTCCTTTGTCTTCCTATTCCTTTAGAAACGTCCGAATTTATCTTCGTATCTCAAGTAGCTTCAGTGCAATGGATAATGAAGTTCATTGTAAGTTGTAAGTATTGCAACAGCAATATGAATACCGACGTTTGTATGAAAAGCCGAAGGGCAAGCAAAATTAATTACACCATATTAGTATCTTAGCTTAGTAGAAATCTTCCCGACCTTCGCTTATCCATGTTATCTATAATGGAGATAGCCTCGATGTAATAATATCCCATGGTTGTTCTATTCTCGCCGGCGCGTCGACCAGGCACCGCCCTGAACCAATAAACGATATGAACGAATAAACAACAATAAACGATAATAGAAATGGTGATGCATTTGCCCACTGCACCGCCATATCAGTCGTAAAAATAAACAGTATGTATAACTTTCATTGCGTGCATCCGATGCTCGCATTGCTCATAATTATAAATACAGTGTTAATTGATTTCGTTGAACAATCATACAATTTCAAATCTCAGTTTTTCACGTAAATTTTTACGACGTCAGCCTCTGAAATCTCTAAATACCAGTAACTCTTCAAACATGCCATAGATAAGAATTCCTTATCATAGATTCTTAGAATTACTACCTATCTATTTATTAAATACATAACTATTAAGATCTAAGTACTTATGTCAATTTTGAAAAAACAGTTATGTCCATTTTAATCAAGGATTACTATTTTTTCTACTTACTCGCATTACATTTTTAAATTGAAATGAAAAAATAAATGGAGGATTGATAGCTGAGCAATTGTTGTCTCCTAGACAAAGCCCCAATTTCACCACGTCGACAAGTGCTACAATTGTAAATTTATTGTTTCTCCATTAGGGGACGTCTATAAGCTACAGTTAGCGCTTACCATCGGAAGGGCCGTGCATTTGTTTGCCACTAACATAAAATGTATACCACTAATTGGAGTTCGAGGCCAACGAAACTACGACAGATGCGTTATTGTCAAATTTGTCAAAGTCTCTTATGTCATTGTCAAATAAAGTTTTCAGGTTTCGACAACCTTTTTGTTATTTAATTAATTAATTTAAAATAATTCCTAATAAAATAATTATATACCTCTGTTTTAATTATAATGTTTCTACGCCTTTTTGTTTAGTATGCTTGTCACAACTAGGATTTTCGTAAAAACACGTAAATATTTAAAAACTTTTCTTTTCTCTTAACTAACATTGATTTGACAAAATTTTCTTGTAAAGAACTTAAAATGATAAGAGCCAACGTTTCAAAGCCTATTTTAAAAAGAAGTTGAATTACACATTAAATTATACATAATAACTACCTACCTATACACATTCAAAAGCGTTGCAATTCCAACCATCAATGTTTATTATGGTTTGTAAATACATATTAATGACAACCCGATTGTAACTAGCGACAGCTGGTTTCACAATATGTATGGAGATGTAGATTTTGTGGTAACTTTTTCAATGCTGGTCCCATAGTAAAACTTGGCTGTGATCATGAGTAGATCCAGAAAATATGATTTTGTATCATTGTGTTTTATAACATTTCACCCAGTATATTTCATTAGGAATTTAATTTTTGATGATGGGGTGTATAGCGAAACTAAACATGGCTGTACCAAGTGGGTCACCTTGTTAACAACCTACGGAAGAAAACAAAACGTTAGATCTGTATGATAATTTAAATGGAGAACTAAAGCACTGCCAAAGAAATTTGTAGGGCAAAGGAATTTGACGAATACGAAATGTGCACATAAAGGACGCTACAATGTATTATTCTGCAATTTTCTAAACGTATGCAGAAATAGGGTTTTAATTTATGTGTAGTTAAATTGCTGTACCAAATGTTATTAACACCTGAGGTGATACCAGCGCAATACCAACTTTGTTACTAGTAATTGCGGATAATTAAGTTTTTATTAAAATATCTTATATTTACGTGAAAATATGTGAATAATATTGTTTATTTAAATTAAAGAATTAAAATTACCAATAAATAAGTTATCTCAACGTCTGTTTTTGGAAAATAATGATTTACTATTGTAAGAACATTTCATTGTTGTGGCAATATTTTCGTAGATTCTTTGGCCTCGAACTCCAATTAGTGGTTTAGTGCAGGAATTTTAATAAATCAGCTGTAAATAACTACTTTTTTGCAAAGCAAAATTATAATTGTCACAAGAAAACACGACAATTGAAGCGAAATTCCGACATAGGTAAGCCGAACCTCATGTCAAGATTTAATGAAAATTGTACTAAACCTTGTGATGTCACGGGTTTCGGGAAATACAAAAAAGTAGTTTTTTAACGATATAATAACGTTGTTAGTAATAATTTTACGTTGTTGGCAAACAAACACATTGGCCGTCCGATAGAAAGCGGTAGCCGTAGCTTACGGAGGCCTATGAGGTAAGTAACAGTGATATTTTACAATTTTCATACTCGTATTCGTAACTGTCAAGGAAATAAATAAATACGCGTTTACGTTTTATGTTATAGACTTACCATGAACATTAGTAACTAGCATAACTAAAGGGTGTACGGTGTACCGATAAAAAACTGGCAAATCCAAATGAAAAAATCGGATCGATATAGTTTGGTAGCTATAATTTCATGCTTTGAACATAAACCAGGTAGTCTTAACTTAGCTGACTGTAGTACTTTTGTGTCACTACTGCATTTCAGGGACTCAAATTTCAGCTTTTTCCAAACCTATTCCATACTATCTTTTCCAAACATTTTTTTCTTTTTTTGTATGCAGTTTTCTAAGTTATGGGACTGTCGTCAATATATCAGGCCATTCTTCCAGTGTTCCTTAAGATATCCTTGACTTATGCATAATATCCTTGATACTTTTTGGCACTGATTTCGCTTCATAAAACTATGCCAAAGAGACTAAGATTTGTATAGGATTAAATAATTCATTAAAGACCCATAAAAAATTCACATAATATGTGACATAGTTCCCTTCACATAGTATTACTGCGCCCAACGCAGGGGCATATTAAAAAAAAAAACATGGATATTAACCAGAAATATTGGTCACTTCTGCAGAACACGAAATCGTGCAGTAGAGAATAAAAAAAAAGATCTTGGAAAAATAGATTTCGAAGGTGTTCTGGTGAACTTTTATTGTGAATACTGAAATTGCAGTAGCAACAAAAAAAGACCAAAGTTAGCTAATTTAAGACCTCCTAGTTAATTACAAAAGTCAGAAATTACAGCTTTTTAACTATATCGACCCGATTTTTTCATTTGAATTTGCCAGTTTTTTACCGGTACATCCCTTACATATGCGTCTACGGAGGGGTTTTAGGGGATTTAAGGACTCCATATTAATCTTCCATACCTACTACAATAGGCTATGTATGATCACCCTGAAAACCGAGAGCCTATGATAAAATTCCGAGCACGTTCACTAAGACGCCTAAGCGGTTGAAGTTCTCGGTTGGTTTGCTAAATGTTTTGTTCATGTTATCGATACGTAATATTCAGATCCTGAACTCATGAACGTGAATGCAACTGAATAAGCGATGATTCCATGCTGAGCATGAGAGCATAATTTGTTGTAACCCTGACCTATATGTTTCATATATTAGTTGGGGTGATATTTCACCTAAACTGGTGTGTTTGTGCAGGCTGACGCGGCGATGGACATGGCGGAGCGCGACTTCTGCCAGGCCTCGCTGGAGTACGTGTTCCAGCTGCAGGCGGTCCGCGAGCGCGAGAAGTTCGAGCTGGTGGAGACCCTCCTCGGCTTCGTGTTCTCCTGGTGGACCTTCCATCACACGGCGCATGACGTGCACCACGACGCAGAGCCGCTGGTCCGCGACCTGCAGCTGCGCATCCAGCGGGTGAGTGCCGCCGTCGCCCAGTGTCCTCCTGGTGGACTCCACCACACGGCCCATGACGTCCACCACGACGCAGAGCCGCTGGTCCGCGACCTGCAGCTGCGCATCCAGCGGGTGAGTGCCGCCGTCGCCCAGTGTCCTCCTGGTGGACTCCACCACACGGCCCATGACGTCCACCACGACGCAGAGCCGCTGGTCCGCGACCTGCAGCTGCGCATCCAGCGGGTGAGTGCCGCCGTCGCCCAGTGTCCTCCTGGTGGACTCCACCACACGGCCCATGACGTCCACCACGACGCAGAGCCGCTGGTCCGCGACCTGCAGCTGCGCATCCAGCGGGTGAGTGCCGCCGTCGCCCAGTGTCCTCCTGGTGGACTCCACCACACGGCCCATGACGTCCACCACGACGCAGAGCCGCTGGTCCGCGACCTGCAGCTGCGCATCCAGCGGGTGAGTGCCGCCGTCGCCCAGTGTCCTCCTGGTGGACTCCACCACACGGCCCATGACGTCCACCACGACGCAGAGCCGCTGGTCCGCGACCTGCAGCTGCGCATCCAGCGGGTGAGTGCCGCCGTCGCCCAGTGTCCTCCTGGTGGACTCCACCACACGGCCCATGACGTCCACCACGACGCAGAGCCGCTGGTCCGCGACCTGCAGCTGCGCATCCAGCGGGTGAGTGCCGCCGTCGCCCAGTGTCCTCCTGGTGGACTCCACCACACGGCCCATGACGTCCACCACGACGCAGAGCCGCTGGTCCGCGACCTGCAGCTGCGCATCCAGCGGGTGAGTGCCGCCGTCGCCCAGTGTCCTCCTGGTGGACTCCACCACACGGCCCATGACGTCCACCACGACGCAGAGCCGCTGGTCCGCGACCTGCAGCTGCGCATCCAGCGGGTGAGTGCCGCCGTCGCCCAGTGTCCTCCTGGTGGACTCCACCACACGGCCCATGACGTCCACCACGACGCAGAGCCGCTGGTCCGCGACCTGCAGCTGCGCATCCAGCGGGTGAGTGCCGCCGTCGCCCAGTGTCCTCCTGGTGGACTCCACCACACGGCCCATGACGTCCACCACGACGCAGAGCCGCTGGTCCGCGACCTGCTCCAGCGGGTGAGTGCCGCCGTCGCCCAGTGTCCTCCTGGTGGACTCCACCACACATCAGTACTGCTGACTGCTGTTGGACCTTACGCCGTTGGAATAAAGTCATTGATAGGTTAATGATCAGGGGACGATCATGAAAATCAAATTTTCAAAATATTGCTTCATTTTAGCGATAGAGGGAGAGGGGCAGAATTATGAAATTATATTTACCATGTCGTTTGGTTATAGCTAAGTTCCGTACCAACGAACCTACGTGTAGAGCGTGTTTCAAATCATGTCTATGGTAACCTTATTGTAATGGTAATGGCCCATATAAATAATAAACAGTAATAATGAATAATTAAAAGAAATAAATGTCTTAGATTACCATCGCATCATAGCAAAAAAAAAACACTTGGAATCTTTCATCAATGTTCCGAAGATAAACCTGAACACCAAATTTTTTTTTAAATTGGTACCATTTTCACAAACATAAAATGTACTTTCAGTTCGAGAATTGAGATTGCTTGTTCAACTAAGTGTTGTGAATGCGTAGGTGGCAGGCGACCGCTGACTCGGCCCGACGACAAGCGACTGACAGGTTAAGGACCCATAGGTCTGCGTGTGCCGAGTTTGGCGTTCCAAGCTTGCCGAATCACCTCAGTTTTCTAATTATACGCCTTCTGAAACATCTCCGATAAACTACTAATTACATAAAAATAAACCCATCTGATGTTGCGCCTTTAATAGTGTGTTCTGTCGTGTTTTCCTAATGCCATCATCACACCATCACACATCGATTTGATTTTATTTGGCTTCTATAACCGCTCGCTCACATTTTGTTTTTGCCGGAGCTGATAAAACTTGTAATACTATTTCAGATATTCTAACAATAAAAAGACATAATTTTTTCGCTAAAGATTATGTCAATGATTGGATAAGTACCCCCGCGTTAATAAAATACAACTGGACGTGTCTATATTAGCTAATTGTTTTTCCCTTTCTAACAAACCTAAATGTGAAATTAAATCGTATAATCTCGTTTCGCTTTGTCTCCTTTCATAAATACTGGATCATTATTCAGTCAGTCACAAATACTTATATTATGTATTTGTAGTACGTTCCGTTCATTTCCGCCTACTAATATCTCAGGGTTTGTATGGAACTTTTTTTTTTCTACAATCGGATGTCGGTCCCATAACAAAAGTCATCAATATGACCTCAGAATTGACCCTCTAAAATTTGAACTGTGAATAAAAAATCAGCCATGACTTAAGTATACATCATAGCTGTTGGATCACTGAATAAATATGAATTAATAAGAAAAAAAGACTTTGCAAAACGAGAAGACTGTATGGTGATATGTACGGTCATGTTTCGCAGAGATTTCCATTAGATTTCACATTTTTTATAATGATTTAGCGGTGTCGGTACCATAAAAAAATTGCAAAAGCGAATTGCAAGTTTTATCAGTACGGCTTGTGTGAGTGACCTGAGTGGGCATGCGTGTGTGCGTGCGCGGCGCGAGTGTGTGCGTGCGGTGACGTCACGTGTGCGTGTTGCAGACGCGGACCAACTTCGAGGAGACCAGCAAGCAGACCGAGTCGCTCATGAAGAAGATGATGGAGGTGCGACAAATGGTGAGCTCACTTTGTTTTATTATCTACTCATAGGCCGTCCTTTTAGGTATTTCAATAAATGTAAACGGAATCTACCCTCAAATGGCTTCTTAAACTGGCAGACAGACAATGAATCCATACGATCAAATAAAGTAGGTTGAAATTCAGGTCGGTTAGTGACAGATCCAGGTTTTGTATTTGATTAACACAACAAAATATGTTGCAAGTTGCAACAACCCGAATATTGTTTGTATGTAAACATAAAACTGATTCTCTACGTTGCGTTTGTAGGTGATTAAATCCATTACTAAGGGCAATGTATCGTGCCTAAATCGAATAAACATTATTTCAATTTTCAGTGATTCGATTTAGTAAAATGTGGTCCCTGGTAGCATTAGCCCTTTTGGCGTACGTAACCTAGTTTTTTAACCGGGTACAAAATAAGCAGATTCTTTCTTCTCATGCATAACCCGTTACAGTTAGCGTCTAATACTTAGACGAAAAGTTGGAACTATTCTCTGTCAAACAATCTTCGTCAGTAGAAAAAGGTGACAAATTCAAATTCTCTATAGGCAGCCAACTCTTCGGGCCAACATTTTTTGAATTTTTCGCCTATTTCTACTGACAGAGATTGCAGAACACCAATTATTGGTGAGTGAAGGTATCACCCCCTTATTCATAAATGTCTCCTAACTTAACAAGCTGGTAAGTATTTATTGTCTCTTTCGGTCTTATGGGCATATTGATAAGACCGAAAGGGACAAACATTAATTATTTGTCCGTAATATCCTTACCAGTAGGCTTAGCACATGATTGGTGCGACAGTATGTCGCTGCGAGAAGGATCTCCCGTCCTTTACTAGCTAAATTAACAAAAGAGGGACGGATAGTCTATCTCGCGGCGAGATACTGTCGCGCCAATACCAAGCATACAGCTTGCTTAGGAGACGTTTAGTCGCTGACGGTAGAACCGATAGTGAGTGGGTCCGCTTGTGCACAGAACAAGGAGGTGGAGGCGGAGGACAGCGGAGACGCCACGGATGCTGCGGGCGGCGTATCTCGCGCTGGTTACCTCTATCTCATGGAGAAGAGTGAGTACAACACGTACCATTATTTCATCTAACCAAAAATTGTTAAAGGGTTTATTAATATGCACACCTCCATTTTTTATTGTACACGTCGTAGTTTAATAATCAGCAAATTAAAAATTAAAAAAATAAACCGACTCGAAAAAACCGATTTCTCCACGATCCATCGTCACGGTTTGTTTTAGAGTCAGTTAAAAAGGGAATTATCGAAATCGGTTGGCGTAATATTGAGCTATGCGTCCATTTCTCGCACCCATGCTTAATTAATGCAAATTAATGACTTATATGGTTTTCTCATGCCGTAGTCAGAACTGGACCAAATTAAAATGGGACCAATCGGTGAGCATCAGCTTTCAAATAAAAAAAGAATCATCAAAATCGGTTCACCCGGTCGGAAGTTCTGAGTTAACAAAGACATACAGTTGAATTGAGAACCTCCTCCTTTTCTTGAAGTCGGTTGTAAATAGAGGCGCGGCACACTTTTTACGACTTACACAACTGAAATATGGAAAACGATTATTTTAAAATAATGTATTTTAAATAATTTTACTTAATTTTCTAGTACTTTTCCATTACCCCATACGCTTATCTACATAAATAAATGTACAAAAAGGTAAAAAATAATTAAATATGTGCATTGATTAGACTAAAATAAAATGGTGGGGCACCTCAAATATCACGCCAAGTACACGTGCCCCACGATTTTATTTTAGTGTAATCAATGCATATATTTAATTATTTTTTAGGTTTTTGTACATTTATCTCCAACATTACTATGTCAGTTTACAATAAAACCGTTCAAGTAAAAAAAAAATATCGTTGTTTGGAAGAGGTTTAAAAAGTACTACAGTCAGCTAAGTTAAGACTTCCTGGCTAATTTCCTAAGCTTGAAATTATAGCTACCTAACTATATTGATCCGATTTTATTATTAGAAATTTACAGCTTTTTATCGGTACACCCTTTATACGCTCATATCTTATTGTACATTAAAATAGTTCGATTTCAACTTTCAGTCAGACCATTATGACAAGAGACTCACAAGTAAATAAGTTAATGTTAAACTTTTTACAACATTTCCCACTTTATCGCTTAGCATAATTATGGAATTCTTTTGAGTCAATACTAATTATTTGTCTGTCCTAATAAGAAAAGTTGGACCTTTTACCAAAGACGACTACATATATTATCAAACCGGAATCAGAAAGGGATTCGAGAGTACTGTTGACACAACAAATGACACATCATTTACCAAGAAAAGAGTTGCTTATAGATGTAGTGGGTGATTAATTAATCTAAGTCTTTGCACTTAAACTATGAATATATGAATATAACTATGAATATATCCTAGATTTACTTATACCCTGTTGTGTCAACAGTACTTTCGAATCCCATTCTAATCGCGGTTTGATAATATATTGGTATAATATATATTATAAGCGGTTGGTTGGTTGGTCCACTTGGTCCATATTGTACTGACGTGCGATGTCCCCCGCAGAGGCGTTCGGCACGGCGTGGAGCAAGCACTACTGCACCTACGAGAAGAACTCGCGCACGCTGCGGTTGCTGCCCTACTCACAGATCAACCCCAAAACGGTAACGTTACACTAAGGTTTTTAATACAATAGGTCATAATGATTTCAGTAAGGTGCAATCGGGTAATTTCGACAGTCACATAATAATCACCATTATTTCCATAACATTAAGATTCCCCTTACGAAATAATCCATGCATGTCTGAAGTTTGAAATTACCCGACTGCACCTTCAGATAATTGTTTTTTACGTCCTAGAGCCCATTTCTCAAACGCTTGTAACTTGTAATACAAGTGGAAGTCACTTTTGAACACTATTCATTAGATATGGACTTCCGCTTGTATTACAAGTTACAAGCGTTTGAGAAACGGGCCTCTGGAGCGAGAAGTGATTCATTTTTTGTCAGGTCGAAACACAGAACAAAAATAACGTAGAAGCGGCTTATACCCCGATTCTCGAGAGAACCGATGTCGCCACACTCACACTGGCGCACACATGCACACAGAAGTATCTGAAAGCTTATTGGTTATAAAATCTTATACAAAAATAAACTTTATTTCGAATGCGACAAAAGCAAAATTATACTACTCGTTTTATTACTTACGACGTTTCGCTTGCTACTACTAACTTGCAAAGAGAGTGTTGCCATCTAGCGTCGAGTAGCATAACTCTGTTTATAACTAAAACTCAATAGTTCAGGAACTCCCCAATAGATGGCGAATCCTTGTTCTCTCTCCCACATAAGTTGGCATTTCCCAAGAGTAAAAGAGATAGGCTGCTTTTTGCACGTTATGGCTAATGAGCGTCATAGTGCTGTGCAAGAGTCGGTATTATATCGATAAAATATATATAATTATATATATATGAAGTAATAGTACATTGGGCGTCTAGGGAGGTAATTACGGTATTACTAACTAGAGTGTTAGATTTTTATGACTCGAGTTAGTATTCCGCTTACCGACCATGATGCAATGTTTTTCATCAAAAAAAATTGTTTTAAGACAAAATATTGTTAAATGACTTACCAACTTTTCTATAACTCCCTAGGGAATACTCCCGCGATGCATGCAAGCAATGGGGCGCTTACAAAGCAAGTGTGATGAAAAAGTACATTTCTTTAAATGAATGAAATGAAACGATTTGCTTTGGTTTTTCATCATCATCATCATCATATCAACCGAAAGACGTCCACTGCTGAACATAGGCCTCCCCCAAAGATTGCCACAATGACCGGTCCTGCGCCACCCGCATCCAGCGGACTCCTGCGACCTTCACCAGGTCATCAGTCCACCTTGTGGTGGGCCTACCTATGATGATAATAATGACAATGACAGTCGGGTGGACATAGCGAAACTATGATTTGGCAACGAAACCCTAATATCCACAATATTATAATTGGATGACATGCAGGCCTACGCTCAGCAGCTGGCAGCAAAAGGTTGAGATGATGATGATGATGACGATGACAGTCGGGCGGACATGGCGAAACTATGATTTGGCCACGAAACCTTAATATCCACAATATTATAATACAATGATGATACGTAGGCCTACGCTCAGCAGCTGGCAGCAAAAGGTTGAGATGATGATGATGATGACGATGACAGTCGGAAACCCGATTAAATAAATAAAGATTTCTTAATCGGCTCAAGACAACTAATGTAGGTATATCAACGAAATAAAATATCGATATCGATACCTTTTTGGACCCTTTCCTCGCATTGGCCGCTACTCAGCCTATCGTTCCGAAATTCTAGAAATTTCCATAGTTTCATGCCAAATAAAAAACGACCTTATTATTGGCTTATAAAGTTGTTTCTTATTTAGTGTAGTACAAACATCTTGCGGAAGACGAAATATTTTAGAAAATATTAAAATATTAACAAATTAAGAATTTCCGGTGGTATGAAATAACTTCATTGGTGAGGTTTGACTTCTGGCTGTTACTTTTACATACCAAAACGGCACTAAAAGGCATATTTGCACATTCTTTTTCGGATTTATTCGAAAACGATCTCACGTGAGCGCGCTTAGAGAACTGACGGCCTACTGTGGTTAACTTTTGTGCAGGTAAGCCTTGCGCTGCTTACTATTGCCACACGCGCTGCGCTTACATTACGCTTCTACTGTTTTTTCTGTTTTGTGGGTCGAAACTTCGGAGGGCCATCTGTACTGAAAAACATCGTACGATACACGTGCGAAAAGGAAATTCTTAACTTGTGTCGATTTAAAACGGTCGTTTCGGGTGTGTTAATTTATCGCCACTCGTTTCGAATTCTTTTTTGGCATTAGTATCAAATTTTTTTTTCAAAAATTATCGAGCGAAGTTTTTGCTAACGGTTCGGTCACAGAGACGCAAATTGTGGTTTCCAATCATTGCATGTGATCCTATCAAGGCCGAATTACACCGTGCACCGCCTGACATACACACTGCGCAAGCGGTGTATCATCTATTATGACATTTCATACAATACAACGTGCACGCTCATGCACGCAGTACGCATCTGGCATGGCTCGGCCTTAAGGACTGCGTGTCGCGCGTTTGGAACGCGCAATCAACAGGTAAAATGCTTGTGGCACCGCAATTCGCGTGTGTCCGTGGCCGAGCCGTAACTAATCAGAGGTGCAGCAGATGTCTCGAACTTGAAGGAAACGTTTGTTAGAGGCTGCCACGCGATACTCCTATTAGTTTAAGGCCTGAGTAGACGCTCGAACGGGGCGTGCAGCAGGGTGACCATGTTTAACAAATGCATACGTATTGCGCGTGGCCGCCGTGCATGCAGTCTAACGGCCCGGCCATGACATTGGTCTAAGACGACCAGCGGCGAGCGAATCCATGAGTTGAACCAGGATGTCAATATGGCTACGAGAGGGAGCACCATACGTTTTCCGCTAAGCCGGTCGCCTTAGACCGATGTCGTGGCCGCGGCGTAAATCCCTCGGACGTTCGAGGCGCCGTTGCCCGCTCCGCCCGACGCTCGCCTCTCAGGTCTTACAATCAAGCTGATTCTTGTGTCACGCGGACCGCCCGCGCGGATCTCTAAGCGCGGAGGCACGGACCGTCTGCAAAAGTCGTTTCAGTATCGCGCTGACCGAGTGACCGCTGCGGAGTACATACGCGAACAAAGACGGCACTTCATCAATGACTCGCCCCGTGTCCACATCGCGACTCGCCATGACTGTCTTGCGCGGACGTGTGCGTTCCGCATGATACTGAAACGTTCACTGGAGTGCGAAACGCGCGAGCAACCTCGCGTCCGCGCGAATGCTTCCGCGGCAGTCTGAAAAGCGCCACTGATTCAATGCATATTGCGGTCCGCGTGACACAGGAACCAGCCTTAGAATGACATATAGCGCGACAATTAGCGGGGTGTTTATACTGTAATCTTCTACTTTGTTTGATTTGGTGTGACGTTGTGTGCGCAGACGGCGCCGGCGGAGAGCGTGTGCGTGTGCGGAGCGCGCCGGTCCGCCGACACCGAGCGCCGCTTCTGCTGGGACGCTCTCCCGTCGGACCGCGAGCGGGCCGCGCTCACCCTGCAGGCGCTGTCCGAGCGGGACCGCGCCGCGTGGCTGCGGGCGCTGAGTGTGCAGGTACCGTGTCAGTGTAGTCGCCGTGTCTGCTGCCGGCCACACACCGAGCGAGCCGCGCTCACCCTGCAGGCGCTGTCCGAGCGGGACCGCGCCGCGTGGCTGCGGGCGCTGAGTGTGCAGGTACCGTGTCAGTGTAGTCGCCGTGTCTGCTGCCGGCCACACACCGAGCGAGCCGCGCTCACCCTGCAGGCGCTGTCCGAGCGGGACCGCGCCGCGTGGCTGCGGGCGCTGAGTGTGCAGGTACCGTGTCAGTGTAGTCGCCGTGTCTGCTGCCGGCCACACACCGAGCGAGCCGCGCTCACCCTGCAGGCGCTGTCCGAGCGGGACCGCGCCGCGTGGCTGCGGGCGCTGAGTGTGCAGGTACCGTGTCAGTGTAGTCGCCGTGTCTGCTGCCGGCCACACACCGAGCGAGCCGCGCTCACCCTGCAGGCGCTGTCCGAGCGGGACCGCGCCGCGTGGCTGCGGGCGCTGAGTGTGCAGGTACCGTGTCAGTGTAGTCGCCGTGTCTGCTGCCGGCCACACACCGAGCGAGCCGCGCTCACCCTGCAGGCGCTGTCCGAGCGGGACCGCGCCGCGTGGCTGCGGGCGCTGAGTGTGCAGGTACCGTGTCAGTGTAGTCGCCGTGTCTGCTGCCGGCCACACACCGAGCGAGCCGCGCTCACCCTGCAGGCGCTGTCCGAGCGGGACCGCGCCGCGTGGCTGCGGGCGCTGAGTGTGCAGGTACCGTGTCAGTGTAGTCGCCGTGTCTGCTGCCGGCCACACACCGAGCGAGCCGCGCTCACCCTGCAGGCGCTGTCCGAGCGGGACCGCGCCGCGTGGCTGCGGGCGCTGAGTGTGCAGGTACCGTGTCAGTGTAGTCGCCGTGTCTGCTGCCGGCCACACACCGAGCGAGCCGCGCTCACCCTGCAGGCGCTGTCCGAGCGGGACCGCGCCGCGTGGCTGCGGGCGCTGAGTGTGCAGGTACCGTGTCAGTGTAGTCGCCGTGTCTGCTGCCGGCCACACACCGAGCGAGCCGCGCTCACCCTGCAGGCGCTGTCCGAGCGGGACCGCGCCGCGTGGCTGCGGGCGCTGAGTGTGCAGGTACCGTGTCAGTGTAGTCGCCGTGTCTGCTGCCGGCCACACACCGAGCGAGCCGCGCTCACCCTGCAGGCGCTGTCCGAGCGGGACCGCGCCGCGTGGCTGCGGGCGCTGAGTGTGCAGGTACCGTGTCAGTGTAGTCGCCGTGTCTGCTGCCGGCCACACACCGAGCGAGCCGCGCTCACCCTGCAGGCGCTGTCCGACACTACACGACACACTCATCAGCCGCCAGACGGCTGACACCAGCAGCTCTCTCTCTCGACCCAGCGGGGCCCTGCCCGGGTGCCCCCACTGGGTCACCATTTTCTCTCTTCCTTAGCTGCAGACTCTCAACGACGAGCCAGCCGACGCGCCGACAGCCGCACATCGAGCATCGAGCACCAGCCTCACTCTCTCTCCATCTGTCTTCCCTTTCAGATCTCTCTCAGATCGAACTTTGCCTTGTCTTAAACTTGCCTTTACCGCATCATCATCACCAAAATCATTTTCTCTCTCGCCATGCCCATGGCAAATCTTCCTTCAACAGCCTCTCAACACCGTCCCCAAATGACGGTGCAACGACCGTCCCACCCTTGTGGGATGCGACCCGGCCACAGCTGCAGTAGCGGAAACGCGGGAGCAGCCACACACACTCCAGGAGGAGTATCGTTTGTATATTCAGTTCAGTCACGACACACAGTACACTTGTTGTTGTTGCAGACGGCGGCGGCGGTGGCGGCGGAGGCGGGGCGGGGTGGTGGTGCGGGGGAGGGGGGCACGCTGGACGACGCCGGCTTCGCCTTCGTGCGCCGTATCATCGCCGTGCTGGAGGAGCGCGGTCTCGAGGAACAGGGCTTGTATAGGTCAGTCTAAGTTTTATACTAGCTTTTAATTTATTTCTTGTCAACTCAGCATTATCATAATCTTAACAGTAAATTCTTGTCGGTATAGTTGGTGAAATACGAGGGCTGGTTGAAATAAAATCTACTTGGTCAAAAAAAAATACGAAAATGTTACTGTCTGAAATGCATTCGCGTTCATTGGTTATTCCTTTTTCAAATTTTGTGACATTCTTTTGTTTCGGGGGTCTCATTTGTGAACGATTTTCGAATTATTACAATATGTCGGATGAAAAAACTAAAATTAATAAAATTGAGCAGCGCGCAGTGATCAAATTCCTAACAAATGAAGGAAATACGCCCTCACAGATTCGAGAGCGTATGCTACGTGTTTTTGGTAATTCGTGCCCTTCCGAATTCACCGTAAAATTCTGGTCTACGCAATTTAAATTTGGCCGTGAAAGCCTGGAAGATGACCCTCGTAGCGGTAGGCCAGTTTCGGCTATTACGGAGGAAAATGTTGCCAAAGTAAAGAAAATAATTTTAGAAGACCGACGAGTGAAACAGTGGGAGATAGCTAGAGATGTGGGCATCAGTAAAGAAATAGTTAACGAAATAATTCATTAGCATTTGAACATGTCAAAGGTTAGTGCACGTTTGGTCCCCAGAATGTTAACGGCTTTTGACAAGGTCAGACGAGTCAAATGTTGTAAGGAGTTTTTGGAAATGAGACGTGGGATGGAGGAAGAAATTATGTCTAGGGTGGTGACGTGAGATGAAACCTGGATTAGACAGTGGGACCCAGAAAGTAAACAAGAGTCTTTACAATGGGAGTTTAAGGATGGAAAGCGTCCTAGGAAATAAAGTCCGTCCGTCAGCGGGCAAACTTATGGCTACAGTATTTTGGGACACGGAAGGTATATTAATGATAGACTATTTACCTAAAAAAATGACAATGAATGCTGAATATTATGCTAACCTACTACACCAGTTAAGAGATACAATAAAAGAAAAAAGAAGAGGGAAATTAGGCAAAGGAATTTTGTTGTTACATGATAACGCGCCTATCCATACTGCTCGCACAACAAAGTTTGCCATGAAAGAAATAGGCTTCGATAACATTGACCACCCACCGTATAGTCCAGACCTAGCCCCCTGCGACTATTTTCTTTTCAGACATCTCAAAAAAGACCTCCGAGGAAGAAGATTTTCAACCGACGACGAAATGAAGGCTGCAGTAACTGACTTTTTTGACGACAAACCAAAATATTTTTTTTTTCATGGGTTAATGTCATTATTTGACAAATGTAATAAGTGCATTACACTAGAAGGGGACTACATAGAAAAATAAAAAAAAACTGTATACTACAGTCTTTTATTTCATAGTGAGGTAGATTATTTTTCAGCCGCCCCTCGTATGTAAATCTCTGCACTTCTACTCAAAGCTATTTTTTTAACTTATGATATTACTGTTATCTTTTATTCGTTTAAAGTAGCTTCCCTTTCCTAATCCTCGGTCTTTGCCCACTCTGTCGCTCCAGGGTGGCCGGCGTGGCGTCGAAGGTGTCTCGCCTGGTAGCCTGCGCAGCCACCGGCCGCCTGCCGGCCTCGCTGGACGACCCGCTGGAGTGGGAGAGCAAGACCCTCACGTCGGCGCTGAAGAGCTACCTGCGCGCGCTGCCTGAACCGCTACTGACTCATGAGCTACACTCGCGTCTGCTAGCCGCCGCCAAGCTGGAGTCGCGGCCCTCGCGCGTCGCCGCCGTGGCCGCGCTCGTGGCGCTGCTGCCGCCGCACAACCGCGCCATGCTGCGGCTCGTCGTCGACCACCTCCGGTGAGACACTCCTCCAATATGGCCGCCGCCAAGCTGGAGTCGCGGCCGGCCCGAGCGCGTCGCCGCCGTGGCCGCGCTCGTGGCGCTGCTGCCGCCGCACAACCGCGCCATGCTGCGGCTCGTCGTCGACCACCTCCGGTGAGACACTCCTCCAATATGGCCGCCGCCAAGCTGGAGTCGCGGCCGGCCCTCGCGCGTCGCCGCCGTGGCCGCGCTCGTGGCGCTGCTGCCGCCGCACAACCGCGCCATGCTGCGGCTCGTCGTCGACCACCTCCGGTGAGACACTCCTCCAATATGGCCGCCGCCAAGCTGGAGTCGCGGCCGGCCCGAGCGCGTCGCCGCCGTGGCCGCGCTCGTGGCGCTGCTGCCGCCGCACAACCGCGCCATGCTGCGGCTCGTCGTCGACCACCTCCGGTGAGACACTCCTCCAATATGGCCGCCGCCAAGCTGGAGTCGCGGCCGGCCCGAGCGCGTCGCCGCCGTGGCCGCGCTCGTGGCGCTGCTGCCGCCGCACAACCGCGCCATGCTGCGGCTCGTCGTCGACCACCTCCGGTGAGACACTCCTCCAATATGGCCGCCGCCAAGCTGGAGTCGCGGCCGGCCCGAGCGCGTCGCCGCCGTGGCCGCGCTCGTGGCGCTGCTGCCGCCGCACAACCGCGCCATGCTGCGGCTCGTCGTCGACCACCTCCGGTGAGACACTCCTCCAATATGGCCGCCGCCAAGCTGGAGTCGCGGCCGGCCCGAGCGCGTCGCCGCCGTGGCCGCGCTCGTGGCGCTGCTGCCGCCGCACAACCGCGCCATGCTGCGGCTCGTCGTCGACCACCTCCGGTGAGACACTCCTCCAATATGGCCGCCGCCAAGCTGGAGTCGCGGCCGGCCCGAGCGCGTCGCCGCCGAGATATACACTAACCCCCTTATTCATAAACGTCTGCTAACTTAACAAGCCGCTAATAATTGTTTGTCCCTTTTGCTCTTATGGACACATTATTAAGACCGAAAGGGACAAACGATTATTAGCGGCTTGTTAAGTTAGCAGACGTTTATGAATAAGGGGGTTACAGGATACCACTTGTATAGGGAGGAAACGACGCTGAGTACCGTTTTGTGTTGCCCGACCTAAAACAGGGAGAACGACATGCAATTGTAAGGCTGCAGCTCCATTGAGGTGGAGAGGAGCGAAGATATGCAAAATTGACCAATTACATTCTTCAAATTCAAAATTCGAAACACATGCGGTCTCATTAGCCAATGTCGCACATCTCCGCTCCTCTCCGACTCAATGGAGCCGCAGTCTAAGAAAAGCAGTGGGCTGCCCAGAAAGGAAAATATACTTGTGGAGTCCAGAAGCAACGTGTGATGGGGAAAGGAGCGATAACTGCTAGTACAGGCACGGCTCTCAGGATTTTGTCTGTACGGCGCGATCCAGGTAAGACCATGAGGAGATGGAGGGTTATGTCCTTCTCTTACGATACTCCGTGCTATGAGTACTCATCATCATCATCATCATCAGCCAATTGACGTCCACTGCTGGACATAGGCCTCCCCCAGAGAGTTGCACAAAGATCGGTCGTGAGCTGTCCGCATCCATTGGACACCCGCAACCTTTACCAGGTCGTCGCTCCATCTGAGTACTCTCTTAAAGCTAATTCCGCATTGCCACACACACAGGAGGGATGTTACCCCGCATTTTCGCCGCGCCGCGAGAAGTACATACCGCGTTGATCGAAAACAGCTGCCCAGATACCACTCACCGGAGTATAACATACCTTGATAGCGAACGGTCCTTAAAATGTTTCCGATGTTTTGATATTTTTTATAGTCTTCAATCAATGACATTAAATAATAAATGGACGCACAGAGCCAAACAAAAACACCAAGACAAGTGGCACTAAAAGTCATTTCTATCATGTTTCAGTTGAAGCTAATAACGCTCTCTTACAATAAACTATAATAAAAAAAACTCAAAGAATAAAAAACTTTGTGAAGTGAGCAATAAGTGTCAAATTTGCGAACAACACCGCAAAATAGTAGAAACTTTTTATATTTCAGGAATAATGATGCTATACCAAATGTCAACTGTCAGAACTGAATAGCGGAGCAAAAGGACCGCAATATTTACTTCTGCAGCCCATTTTTTGGGGCCATTTTTTTGAGCTGTTTGGGGATCCACTTATATATTCTAAATCAATGTCTTCAATATAGTATTTTCCACGATTAGTTTGGCAGAAACTGTCCAAGATTGTAACATGTTTTATTATCCGTTTAGACGCGTGGCAGCCCGGTCGGACCGCAATCTGATGACGGCGTCGAACCTGGCGGTGTGCTTCGGGCCCACACTACTGCGAGCGCCGCGCGAGTCCGTGGCCGCCATCTTGGACCTCAAGTTCTACAACGTGCTGGTCGAGACCCTGCTGGACCACGCCGACCAGCTGCTCGACTCCGCGCAGCTGCCCAAGCCCAAGCAGAACGGCCTCAGGTCAGTACCTCCTGCCGCCATCTTGGACCTCAAGTTCTACAACGTGCTGGTCGAGACCCTGCTGGACCACGCCGACCAGCTGCTCGACTCCGCGCAGCTGCCCAAGCCCAAGCAGAACGGCCTCAGGTCAGTACTCCCTGCCGCCATCTTGGACCTCAAGTTCTACAACGTGCTGGTCGAGACCCTGCTGGACCACGCCGACCAGCTGCTCGACTCCGCGCAGCTGCCCAAGCCCAAGCAGAACGGCCTCAGGTCAGTCTTTTCTACACTTCAGTTAACAGAACCTGTCGTAATATTTTTTTAAGTACAGATGGTGCCTTTTTAGGGTTCCGTAGCCAAAATGGCAAAAACGGAACCCTTATAGATTCGTCATGTCCGTCTGTCCGTCTGTCCGTCTGTCACAGCTTATTTACTCGGAAACTATAAATGCTACAGTAACGAAATTTGGTGAGAATATGTGTTGTATAAACCGCTACAGGATTATGATACTAAATTGTAAAAAAAACCATTGGGGTGGGGGCCCTCCATACATGTAACTGAGGGATAGAAATTTTTTTTTAGTTTTACATAAGCGTGTGGGGTATTAATAGAAAGGTCTTTGAAAATGATATGAAGGATTATACATCACATTTTTATTTAAGCAAATCGTTTTCGAGATATCAGCTCTCAAAGTCTGAAAAATGTGTCCCCCCCCCTCTATTTTTTAAACTACGCGATATAAAATTCTGAAAAAAAATATATGTTATGCACATTAATAAACTCTATCAACGATTTTTGGTTTGATTAAATTATCTCCTATAGTTTTTGAGGTAGGTTGATTTTACTGTATTTTTTTAATAATAAATTGATAATGGTACGGAACCCTTTGTGCGCGAGTCCGACTCGCACTTGGCCGGTTTTATTTAGGCTCTAGTGCGAGAAGTGAGTCATTTTACGTTAGGTCCAAAACTTCGAAGGCCCATCCATCTGTACTAAAAAACGTCGTACGAGACACGTGCAAAATCGAAATTCGTAACTCGTGTCGATTTAAAACACTCCCTGTCGATTTAAAACATCGCCACTCGTTTCGAATTTCATGTTTTGCGCACTTGTGTCGTAATGTACTATTATGGCTACCTATCTATTACATTCCTATCACTAGATCATCCAGGATCACAGGCGGGTCCATACACCTACATACTAGTATGGAACATTTTCTTTTTACATGACTTTTTTATGTCAATCGATTCAATTCGAATGTTCCAAATACAGGAAATATACAAATAGTCAGAAATAAATTAACATTTTCTATACATGTGGAGAAAAGCGAAATTTTGTATCCAAATTTCTACAGTAAAGGATACATACAAAGTATATCGTCTTACAATAGTTACAGTATCCTTATCCATAAAAACCAAAAACTGTAAATTTCGTTGAGAAATTAAGACTTTGATTATTAGAGGATACCTAATAATTCAGGTATTGTTTTAATTGAGTTTACCTTATTAAATATTACATGTCATATACCAAAGAATAAATACCGAGTTTACCAACGTTGGGCGGTCGGGGCCGGTGGCGTTTGAACTCATACATCACTGTAAATATTCATAATCACGTATTTATTGTATTTATTCTGGACATTCTCCGCAACTCGACATCAAAAGTGCCTAAGTGTTTTCGTGGTCCCCAACGCTAGCCCAATACTTGTTGGGAACTTCACTACAACCTTAAATTTCTTCGGAGACGTATGCAGGTTTCACGATGTTTTCCTTCATCGTAAAGCACTTACATTGGCTCAGGACCGAGATGAGTGGCGTACTAGAAGAGAGGCCTGTGCGCAGCAGTGGGCAATATATGGCGGAAATGATGATGATGATGAAAGCACTTGTGAATATATCAAATGATATGTCATACCTAAGTTTTTGAAAAACTCATTGGAGTCGGGGATTCAACCCACGACCGCTGTATGGCAGCCGTACGTTTTACCACAGTAAAGATGCGACCGCACCAATGTTCAAAAATCGGTGCCTGGTGGCATGCGGAAAAACGTTACGGATACGATGCTTCACTGCGATTCCGTACCGGCAACGTTTTTTGAGAATTGTTGCGGTCGCACCTTAACACGTAATCGCGGTAACACAGTGGTTTCTGATCTTACCGCGATTAGTATGAAAGTAAGATAACACTACTGCGTTACATTAATCAACATAAAAATATGAATTTTAGTTAACCAATTCCAAAAAATTGGTCTGTAATAGTCTGGATGAATCAGGAATTATGTTGTATTCGCCAATTCAGTATTTATGATACTTTTTTTCTACCAATGATTTAGGGTCCCTAAATAAATGATCCAAATACTTATACATTCGATGGACGGCGAATACCTCCTTTGCTTTGAATATCTCTTTTGTCCCGATTTCCGACCTTTTTACCATTTTGTGCACCTCGCGGCCGCTCGACACAACACAGTTCTCGCGAGGTAATGGCGCGGAATGAAAGGTCGTCCCGTTCATTGATAGGGCCTTATATTAATGTACTCGGTTTTTTGCGGAGCTCCCAAATATGCAGCTTAAAGGGCCTCTGCGGCCGCTGCCAGGATTAACGTTATTTGTCCTCTCTTTTTAAAGAGACGTGGGTTTACCTGGATAAAATATCGAAAATGTTTGTAGGGAACTATGCCTAGCCATTTTTTATAAAAAAAGATAGTTACCAGTAAAAGTAATGAGTAGCATTGAAATCCGCAACGTGGAGAGTCTTAAATTAAATATAGTCAGGCTTTAACACAAAATTATCAGTTTTTGATGTTCACAGTAGGGTCAAAAGCTTGTGTCTTGTAATACCAGCGGAAGTCCTTATTTAATGAAAGGTGTTAATAAGAAACTTCCACTAAACTTGTATTACAAGTTACAAGCGTTTGAGAAGCGGGCCCCTGGTTATGAACGACTAAAATAAGTGTACGGTGAGTTGTAGACGTCATATTTGCTCCATTTAGTAGAATTGGTAGCGACGATATGTGTATAATTCACGCCATCGATATGACTACTTATGATTTTGTCGAATTATGTGTCGACCTCGAGTGAGATCTGCTTCTCAAATTAATTTCAAAGACATATCTTATTGCCGACTACCGGAAAAGTCTGTTCGGTTACAGTTTTTAAAGGTTCTATTACTTTCAAGAACATAGGTACCTTCTAGCGTCGCCGATGATTTAGATTTAGATATTTATTCTCATAATTTAAAATTACACTATAAATTGTCTTAAACTAATCTACATGAATTTATATTATGATCGTCAGGATAGGTAATTAAATTACTTAACTAACATGAACTAATAAAAAATAGAAAACAACGAGATACAATTTAAAACGTGCCAATTAATCCTATGTCAAAAACATTCAAAACATAATTATAAATAATAATAATAAAATTAACTTTATACATTCGATGGACGGCGAATACCTCCTTTGCTTTGAATATCTCTTTTGTCCCGATTTCCGACCTTTTATAAGCGTTAATCCATTGATAAGCCATAAATTAACTAAAATGCTAGTATCTCTTAGTGATCGTCATGTGCTAAATATAAACTAGTTACAAAACAATAATGGATAATAATAATAATTCAAACAATTTAATTTAATTTGTCGAATGTCAAACACATATCATATTAATCATATATGAATCGATTATTTAATAATTGTATTTATTTTTTAACCGTTCTGCAACTAAACAACACAACAGGATAATTATGAACTATAAACGAATGAACCACATACTTAGTTGTTCACATTACCAGTGTTGAGGTTGTATTTGTACATAGTTTTTATACAATTTATTTATACTTTTTTATTGTCTTTGGTTGTCCTTTTATTCTATTTTTAAAAAATATGTCATACTTATACAAAATTGTAAATATTTATAAGTCAGTGATCAATAAACCGTTGGTAAACACAGTCAGCTGCTTGGTTTAATTTAGTTTTCTGCTCAGCTATCGTTTGCTTCTTCAACAACCAGTACATAGATTCATTCTCATATCCGTTCCTCTCAATACGAAGGAAGCAGCCGGTAATCAATCCGCGCCGCGTATTGTCTAACTTGTCAACAAGGCGACGTACTTACTCGTACTTATGTCTTACGACTTGCTCCACAGCGTTGTACAAACGCCAACAAACTGTACTGACCACTCGACACTCTTATTACAAAGCGCATACAGACCACAAACGTTCAGCTACCTGTGTTGGCGGTGGTACACAGGTCGCGCACTCGTGATTTCACCTATTTAAATCCATCCATTGATAAGCCATAAAGGTCCGGAAACGGAATACAAACGAGGTTAAACTACCCCTTGCGTCACGCTCTGTTTCCTGAGGAGATAGTGTTCGGTGGGGGGGTGCAGGTAGGGGGGAGGGGGGGGGGGGCACACCTGCGCGCGCGCGCCAGGTGCACTGCTCGCGGGTGCGCTCTTTATGCACTCCGTATGGGTTCACTTGCATCTTGCACTGTAGGGGAATGAATTGATTCAGGCAGGACTCATGATCGGTGCTTCAAGAAATATATCGACATTTGTTTGCGGTCAATGCCGTATATTGTTTTTTGGAGCATTTTCATCAACATCAATACTTTAGCCATGATACTGGTTATATTTTTTTATTTAGATTTAATTACGCTTTTCTACTCAGAATCACAAGCTCGATCACTTTGTGAAAAAAGACCCTAATTCCTCTTTCCATTCCATAGTGAAGTGTAAGATACCACTTCCAACAACTTTGACCATATATTAAATTGAATCCTATTATTTCATATACATAATAGGGCACAACACTTTGCTGCATCACCTACCACGGAGACAATCCCGACAGACGGCGGAAAGCCTACTCTGATGGCTGGTGACCACTCTCTCGTGTGACCGACATTCATTACGCTACGTTCGCTAATGATTCTAATGAAGTATTAGGAATACTTCTTTATCTGTACGTATCAGTATCAATGCCGATTACTTTAAGGTGGATGTCCCTGTGCGATTATCATACAAATTTCGGTGCGCGGTTTCTGCTAATTAGTAGACTTTCTGCACTTCTAAACCACGTTGCGTTACAATATCGTACCGGTATAAGAGAAATGTACCAATGACACCTTTAGTGTGTAATAGATAACACACATCTGTGGTTTCTGTTATAAAGACACAAGAATTGAAAGACTCGTGTGTATATCACGCATTAGGTTCGCGACGAATACTCTTACGTTTACCTTATAAAGACATTTGTTCATGAAAATTAAATTGGATAGTAAAACTTTATGAAACGAAAAGGTAATCATTTACTTTGAATATGATAATAATTATAAATCGGTCTGGTCAAAGGACTCTGCTACTCTGCGGAACAGCTGCTCTCATTAGATACGAACAAAGGAAACATCCTTCCAAATATGGTACCTGCGAAACGTGTCGGCACCACACGTCCCCCGCCCTAGCGTGGTCTGCCACCTGGCCTTACATATAAGTGTTTAATTCGTAAAACTTGGTATAATTATGATATGTCATTAACATTAAGAATAAGCACCATTGATATCGTGTTCGGACATCTTGGGTTAACCTCCTGCCGCCCAGACTATAAAAAATGCCAGTTAATTTTGAATTAATAGTGTAGGAAATAGAATAGGATTTCATTTGTTTGAGGAGACCTTTTAATAGGCCTCTGGGCGGCAGGAGGCTAAGGCAGTTTTAACTTTTATCAAATTTAATCTGGGTATATGCACATTATTGTGTAGATAGGTATATAATCGGCATTAGTATATTTGGTATAATAATAAAAATAACATTGAAAATTCTTCAAGTCAGTTTCAAATATTAGTATGGGGTAACTTACCTTTTGGGAATATTACCCGTACTGTATTTGGGTTAACCGGTAAAATGACTAGTCGCGAGCGCAGCCTCCGCCACGCGCCGGCGTCCGCCGCTTGTTACCGGCGGACGGACCCGCGCGCGTGCGTGCGTCGCGCGGCGCTGCTATTGCTATCGTTCTAATATATCGCGGTACGCTACCTGAGGAAATGACCCGCTGCCATATGGCGCCGTCGAAACTCATTAAGCTGATCACCTGAACCTTCCATCTGTTCCACTGGTCAAACACTAATTTCGAGTTTCTGGTCAGAAAAAAAATAGAAACCCTCCTCAGGCCGACGGACTTAAGACTATAAATTAATCATTTTGATAGATTTATGCGTCGTTGGACTAAAAGTAAATATGGCGATGTATAAAAATGTCTACATATAAAATAAAATTGGTCCGAGTGTTAGAAAGCCAATACTTTAGAATGCTTAAGTCTTATCAAGTCGGTATATAAAAATGACTACTATCAAATTATAAAAATGTTTATGTCTTATCAAGTCGAAATTTAAAAATGACTACTTTCAAAGTGTAGAAATGTCTAAGTCTAATCAAGTCTGAATATAAAAATGACTACTTTCTTTACTATAGGTCCAGGATTATAATAATACATATACGGATCAAATTCATCAACACCAACAATCATAATACAGGTGGACATTTTTATACTTCGTCAAAATTATATACGCCCGAACTTATGCAAGTGGACATTTTTATACATTGCCATATTTACTTTTAGTCTAGTGTCGCAACATGTTTATATTTGGTCTAATATACAGGTGAACATTTTTATACTTCCTCAAAATTATATACGCCCGAATTTAAGCAAGTGGACATTTTTATATATCGCCATATTTACTTTTAGTCCAACGACGCATAAATCTTTTGATATTCATGTATTGTACTATCACCCACACTACTATACTCTGTTTGGTTAGGTATTTAAAAAAGGGTAAACACTCTTGCAGTATCTTTTTATTGAAAAATGTATTTCAAAATCCAAACTAGGTACTTAATGAATCAAAACACTGTATTTCCTTATTATATTATGTATATTTGCTAAAACTTATTTTCTATTCGTAGTTTTCAATAAAAAGATACTGCAAGATTGTTTACCTTTTTTTAAATACCTAACCAAACAGAGTATAACTATAAGTACATCGGTAGACTTTTTGCCATTTGTAATAAGGCCCACCTATGTATAGTTAACAGGGTTACTTTTTCGTGCCAAGTTTACTGCGGCAAAATCTTGCATTAAATACAATTATTAACACTAACCTGATGATGATTGTAATGTGTAAAAATAATTTACCTTTGAGTTTCCTCGCTATAGTGAGGGGAAAAGTTTTATGTTACACACGGGTGTAAATGCATTTTACTTCTCGTATGTTAAAACACTTGCTACGCTCAGGATTCTATTTTAGAACCACTCGCTTCGCTCGTGGTTCAACTATTGAATCCTTTCGCTTGCTCGTTTTTCAATTTCATACTCGCGGGTAAAATACAACTTCGCACCGTTGTATAACAAATAACTATTTCAAAATCGTTAAATACCTCAACAAATTGCTCAACTCAACAAGTTTAAAGTAAAAAAAATGGGGTTTGACCTTAATACCTGTACACTGACTCCACCTTTCTATTGTGGTTTGGTTTTGTTAAGAACAAAAAGCCCCATTTTTTCCATTGGATAAAAATGTTAAAGAGAAAATATCGTTAAGCAAATAAATGCAGGAATGTATACAAAACAATGAACTTTTTAATGACAGTTCTCAGAAAATCCAGTTTAAGTGTGGGACAGAAGTGATAAGCGGATCCGTGTGAAAAAATTAACATTAGTTATCGCTAAATTATGCTTGTGTTGGGTCAATACTGTCAACAGACCGGCAGGCAAGGATTAAATGCGGACAGAACTGGCGAGAAAATCCTCATTGCCCGCTTCACAAAACCACATGGAATTCTTAAAAATGTAGATAACATCTTGTGCGACATCGGATCTCATCATCATCTAGATCCGCATAGATCATCTATCGAACTGGTTGTGACCAGCTGCAGTAAAGAAATTTCATTGTGTAGGAAACATTTTCTTTTTTTCGGGTGAAATTTGGATCAATAGGCTGACTAACCAGCTTTGGCATTGTTCGTATAAAGAGCTTTTCAAGTAACACGGCGCTCATTAAACATGAGAGGCTTTTGTTTAATTCGTGGAAGTTGCAATATGTAGGTACCACTAAAGCATCGACCCGTAGGTGCAGCACTCTCGGGAGCCCCCGGGCTCAGCGGTGCTGTCTGCGCCGAGGTAGCCGGCCGAGTCCCGGTGTCGGTGCCGGAGACTCCGCGGTCATTAGGCCTTTTGTTCATTTCGGGGAACGCGCTCATTACCCTACACTCGAACCCGGGTGCCGGACCACCAGCGAAGCCTATTGTATAAAGGAATACACGCATTTTCTGTCATTAACAGCATGCATTATTCTTGTCTTGAGATTACAAAAAGATTTCGTGTGATTCATCTTCACTTCAACAGGAATTTAATCGGCCGTTATTGATATTGAAAATCAATACAACTAAGTAACAATTGGCAGCAACATTAAAATTTATTGCAAGGCAATATTATAGCCACTACAATCTTGAAAAACATAATACGAATGAGTGGTTCAAAAGAGCTAGTCGTGACAGCTTACCCTGTTTCGGTATTTCATGCAATTGGCAACATGTTGCTTTTAAGATGACTATTATTAAACTTTGAATACGAACTAAATTGTTGTCTTGTGTTGAGAGTTACTCCGCTTTGCAGCTGTCGCTTGTTTTTCTGTCGCGTGCAGAGTGAGCCCGCTACAAACAATGACCGAGCGGCGGGTTATCTCGCACATGAACCGACTTTGCTGCGCTCCCTGATCACGCTTTCTGGTTACGGTTCTCGTGGTTCATGTTACACTGGTTGTCGCGGTGTAGGAATACGCGTCCATGTGTGCGCCCGCGGCGGCCTAATTGCCGGCAGGTACAGGTAGGCCTCCGCCGCACAATCACTCCGACGACTCCCCATCTCTCCAACCTCAGTTATTCGGTCATTCGTCTCAGCGTCAGACTACTTGCGCCTTATTTGCGACCTATTAAAGCTCAGGCTTCCCCGCATCGGCCGCATTAACCGCGGTGCACGGGTCGCCGTATGCAACTGCATTCAATTTCAATAACGGAAACGTGTCAATACGCACCATAAAAGATTTACTGCGCTCTGCAACATTTGCAAAATGCGTTATAAATTGCCGTCCTGATTTTTTTGGAGCTTGTAAATAAAATCGTAAGCTCTTTTTTGCCAGCACGCCTAATCGGGGACCATTTGAACCGTTGGTAATTCGAAACGGACTCGCGGTGCTTCACAAAATGGACAAGACAATAGCGACTTACAAAACAAATAAACATTCGGTCAATGCATGCTAGGCTCTTTGTGAGATAGTATTGAGAGATAACATAGATAAGCGTAATTTTTTACGGTTTTTCTGGACGGTTCGAAGTGTTAGAATTGTCCCTCGTGAACAAAAGCCTGACTTGCAGACAGCGCTTCGCCAATCCCTGCTGCGCGATAACAATGAGAAATGCTATCTGCAGTACCTACGGTATCATAAAACATTTGATTCTCGACTGTGAATTCTTTATTCTCTCAATTCGTTTAAGATATGATTCATGGTAGAGCAAGCTTGTACTAGTTTGTCCTAAGAAAAGTGTTGAAGAGTTCTTCAATAGCGCACAGACAGAGTTCAATTGTGATCGGCGAACCACACGCAGCCAGGCCTTGGGGAGTCGCTGCAGCGCTCGGCTTTGTTCCCGCCGCGGCGTGGCCTTGCGCGAGACATGTTTAATTATCCTTTTAATGCTTTAAGAACTTTTATTATTATATGTTACTTGCAGTTCAAAATTACGGTTGTCTTTTCGGAACATTTTAATTGATGCAGTTATTGCCCATAAACTCGGTAAATTTATGGACTAATCTCAAGTCCCGGTCCGCTTTGGGCTAGTGCACTTTTCGTATTGAATAGCTACGTTACCTAGGTAAAGGTAGTCTATCTATATCATTTTTCAAACTTGTTCGTGTAGGTAAGATGTTCTTGTTACTCTGCAAGTCCTTACTATCCTCCCGCCACCCAAACAATACAAATTTGCCAGTGAATTTTGTGTCAATAGTGAAGGAAATAGTATATAATTTATTTTGTTTGATAGGCCTTGGGGCGGCTAGAGGCTATGATAGATAAAGCAGAATTTATAAAAATGTGTGCTCGCCGAATCGATCACACTCGCAGTTGTACCTATTTAATTTAAAAAAAATATATCCCAAAAATGTTGGCCCCTTTTCGAGCATGCAACAGACAAAGAAACCCTGCAGCGGCCTCTTGGTTTATCCTATATTGGAAAGTAAGTTTTAAATTGCGCAAATTATCTTCAAGTTGCGCGCATAATGTGCCGAAGCCTTACGAGATAAGAATGCGCGGCAGCTGCGCGCCGGAATGCGCACCTGCCTGCGCCGGCGCATCTGCCGCCTCTCCTGCCTGCGCCTGCGCCGCTCTCTCGACGACTCGGCGGCCCTAGCACATCTCGTGCTTAATGCCAACTCGCGGCTGTCTCTTGCTAACCAATACAATGAAAATGAGACGGTGGGCCGCCGCGAGTTGCTGTCAAACAGAAGATGTGCGAGCGCGGCTGGACTTGAGGCCCACTAACGCGAACTTCGTAAATTTCGAGAATTTACCTCTGTCACTCTAACTAAGGCGTCATTAGAGTGACGGAGACAAATAAATCCTCGAAACTTTGCGGATTTCGAAGTTCGTGGTAGGGCTGCAGATTTCAGTCACACATTAATAAAGAAAAACAATTATGGCACGGCTCGCATTTGGAGATCGGATTGTCGCAATGAAACGGTATTTCCGGTCGTATCAGTTTCACTAATGAGTGCATCTCGCGTATAAAAAGGATAACTGGCTAACTGCCCAGGTTTGTTTTAGTATCGTTAAAATTATTTAGATTCCTTTGAAGTCCTTTGTACACAGGATCTAAAGAAAGGAATCTTGAGTATTTCTACTAACTTATATAATTATAGAATACTTACTGGTGCTAAGCGTAACCATTACATTAATTTAAATTTATCTCTCTGGTAAAAAAAAAACATAAATAACTCCACCATCATCAGTGGCAGAATAATTGATCTAATAGAGCTTCGGGGTTCGGGCCAAAACACAGGTACAGATGTAACGGAAAAACATTATCCCAATAAAAATAAATGCACTGAAGATGCCCACTACACATTTTTGTTACACGTCCTAGACGTATATAGAAAGAAAAACGTTTATATATTTATTATATAGTTACTTATATATTTATTTATTTTTAATTCCAATCATGAGTGCAGGTAGAGTAAACCAACTAACCCCTAACATATAATATAACAATCGAAAAGTGGCAGATAGTGGGATAGCAGTATAAAATGAATATTTGCCAATCCACTGCGTCAATGCGTGGCTTGAGGATTACTCAGATGTATTTCTACGTAAATATCGACCCGATAAGACTACATCGACCGGTGTTTAATAACAGTCGATGCGCGATAAACACGTCGTTCCGATCACCGAATCCTGTTTACATCTGACAGCGAGCCTCGGCAGTGCTGAATGCCCTCTCGAAGCGTCTGAAGCATCCAGAGCCGTTAACAGACTCCGGAACAGTTGTTTGAAAGATGCTGATGGAAAAAATATCTTTTGTCAATTATATCGACGGAGGGTGCGCAAGAAAGACGAGTTTTTGCGCTGACACCTGGCCACGGGACGGGCGCACGATTATCTTACTTATGTGTTTAGATACAAAGGTTATTGTCTTTTGAGAACGAGTGCAAGCTGTAGACTGTTATTTTTATCTGCCACTTTCCAGAATCATACGGTCGCGGACATATGTCTTCTGATGGGTTGTTGGGCCCTCGAAGTCGATTTATGTTTTGAATGAGGATAATATATATTAAAGCCTTCGTCCTCGGTTGTTTGCGTTTACACAGCCATCAATTTTTTACTCATCAGATCACAGATGAATGACGCAGCGTCACGTCTCCCCTAACATTGGTCATGCAGCGTATATTTTACTACATCTATCTATGCAGTCTATAAAATGCTATCGAGTACCAGAATTAAGACACAATTTAACACAGTATAAAAAATATTTATCACTTTAGTTTCCATAGTTTTGTGATTCGTTACATACCTTCCAAAAAAGTTTGCTTGTGTAGGCAGGCGGCAGGCAATATTTATATCAGGTATGTATTATAAACAAGCAAAGAGTACAAGAGTCTGAAGGTTCAGTTTTTGTTGATAAGAGATAAGTAGTTACAACCCCGTCGAACAGACCGGTAAGGACAACGCTAATTAAGTAATTACTCCAATGTATTGATTGATACCGTATACTTCGAAGAATGAGATCAATTGTCGGAATAAACGCCGCACAAGAGACAAACCACACAGTTGTGAACCTTATCTCAACACGATAAGGAACACATTGGCGCGTCATGTCGGATCGTCGGCCGACTACAATCGCGACTCGAATATACAATCGAAGAGTTCGGATTCTGACAGAAGTGTAATTACTTAATTGCTAGTCTGATAGCTTGTACCGTAGCTGCATATGTCAAGGTTGTATGATCTAGTTATCGGTCATTTTGTTTTATTGACGTCAGTGCCACCCTTGACAGAAAAAGTGGGAGTTATAAATTATAAATATTAGATGTCATATACCAAAGAAAAACGACCAAGATCACCTAATGTCCGAGGTGGGGATCGAACCCACGTACTCAGCTTTCGCGGCTGATGCCTGTACCCCTCGGCTACTCGGACATTAGGTGATCTTGGTCGTTTTTCTTTGGTATATGTCATCTAATATTTATAATTTATATAGTATTAAGTAGTGTGACTACTTGGGAAAAATTAAAAGTATAAATCAAAATATTTAGTTAATAAATAATTTGATTTGTGTTTTCGCAATACGTCCTGGGTGTTAAAAGTTGTCTGACTGTACGTTTTAGCACCTATCGTATACTTAGACGGTAGTATAGGTACCTCACAAACTGACGAATTTAAATGTCTTGTTATGAAATGATGAGTATGAATTCTTCAAGATATTCAGCTTACATTGGTACTATAGTCATAGAATTTCAAATAAACTGGCCAGAGATTTTCTAAAGTCATAGTTACATAATATGTACCAATAGAATATAATATGTTTTGTATGTATAGTAGTCCGCGTTCAAGTAAGGTAAGTGCAGAAACCGGTCCAAACGAGAGCTCATTTAGGAACGCTGGTAGGATTCTACGCAGTCGGCTTCGTCCCAGCTTTTATCTCGTCGTACCTGAATCCTTGCCCCTGAATACCTGAAGGCTGGTGTCCGAAGCCCCGCGTGGCAGGCAGGTGGCAGGTGCCACGTGCGCCCCCCCCCCCCCCCTTCACCCCCCGCCCCGCCGGCACACCGGCCCGCGCGCGCCAATCACGGCGCGCCCTGCTCGCATATAAACCGCGCGTCGAGCCCCGAGAGGCCAGTCTTCAACCCCCTGTTGAACGCGTGCTACCCTGTCTGCTACCACCATCATAGCATCGGCTGTGACAAGTTTGAACTCTTTACGTATTGTGTTGTGAGACTTGTGAGTGAACTAGTGCCATCATGATTATCTGCCTGTCTGGATTCGTTATCGCTGGGTAGGTGTTCTGTGTTATTTGTCTGAGCACTTTGTAAACAGAAATCAGCTGTGTTGACGTTTGGTCTGCGGAGATTAGCTCTTATATATGTAACAAATTATAATTATGTAGTTATTTATTACCCGCTTGCTTTGAAAAGCACCATAAGCTGATTATTAATGAAATGGTGCGTAATTTCTCTAAAGTATCTGCCAATATAGGTGTGGGTACAGGGTCATACAGGAATAGGTATACTATATTAGATCGCATCTCTCCTGAGGACATTGTTAAGGACAACAATGCCTAAATGTCGATGGATCTTAAAATGTTCATTATATGGTGTTTTCTGTCCAATAATTAAAGCATAATATGCACACGTACACAAAAGTCTTGAACTTACCTGTGGTCAGAAAGACTATTATACCTTCGACTTTTAATATTAGTAATATGTATCATTTCAATAAACTTATTATTATGGTGAAAACAACTTACTCGAACTCCGCGAAGGAAATGTTTTACTAACGTCAATTGATGATAATGTACGTTGATTACTGATGAGTGTTGTTGTTGTTGTTGCAGAGCGTCTCCCGCGCCGCTGTCGTCCGCCTTGCTGCGAGCTGCCGACTGCGTAAGTATCTATTTCACCATTTATCAATTATAACTCTTTAGTTATATTAATGGTGCAATTATAAATAAAACCTAAAAATGTAAAACAGTACGTGATATTTATACTTACATAAATGAATATTCGCTGCATTTTTGTGAATACTCTGCGAATCGCATCGTGCCACGTAATAATTGAATTATTTTTATTCTTTGAATTCGAATAACGAATGCAACGCGGTGAATAGTTTGATTGCAACGAACATCCTTCCACAGAGCACTTCCGTCCCTCCGATGGCGCACATGCCGCCCCTCTCGTCGCTGGCGTCGCTCCCCGCGGCGGGGGCGCCGCCGACAGCCCCGCCGGGCGCGACGGCCGCCCCGACGGCCCCGACAGCGCGCTACTCGCCGCACCACCAGCAGCTGCTGCAGCACTTCGCGCCGCCGCCGCCGGCGCCGCCCGCGCTTATGGCGCTGAGAGGTAGCTTATACGTTATTTATATTTATGTTTTTAGGGTTTGCTATATTCGAAACTAGAACAAATATCATTCGGGACAAAAAAAAAATCAAAATCTAAGCCAAAAATTAAACTGAATCGAACCGGGAGTTATTCCCGATTTTTTGTATCTAGTTACGAAGTTACAACGTGAGTGCAGTACACAATTAGTTACTATCCGGGAAGTATATTTTACATTTTGTAGTTGGTTTCGAAACTCTGGGCCAAATCGTAACTATACGTACTAACAAAATGAAAATTTTAATTCCCATTTCGGAACTGGTTACAAAGTGTTAGTTACGAAACCGTGCTAAAGGCTCGCAAATCTGGACTTGATCTGAATCCATCCCATTCAAAATCGACAAAAAAACTTCCCAAAGTTCTACCACTTCGATTTCGTGTAATTTTCTCCGTTCGCGATTTCGCGCAAAATGCGAATGCGACGAACTTAAAATAGCCCAAAAATGTGAGAATCATGTATTCTAACAAAAATCCTATGTGTGATAAGTTGAAACATGTTATTGTTATTGTCCAGGCGCAACTCGGTCCAGCAGCAGTTCCGCCGAGTCCGTGTCGAGCAGCAGCGCATCCCCTCCGCCCCCCGGCGCCCCCGCCGCCGCCCCTCCCCCCGGCGCGGCCCCCGCCCCGCCGCCGCACGCGCTCCCCGCCGCGCCGCTACACGCGCGCCTCTACACGCATCCGTACAGGTGAGTCTCAAGTCCTCCCTCCGTTAGATTAAACCTATCTGTCACTATAGTAAACAATAGTTGAAAGTACTTTTTCCCCTTACTAGCTCGTAAAGCGCTCGTTTATCGTTAAATACGAGCGGGTAAAAACGCTTTTTACACACTTGTGAATAAAGTAATTTGACATTGCTCTAATTCCTACAGCCCCCTACTGCCTAGTGTAAGTGGATCTGTATGACCGTAGTAAACATGCGCAATCGAAGCTCACATGTTAAATTGGTCGTTCTCATGGGTGACTTTGTAAGCCATTGGCTATATTTAAGTTCCAGAAGTAACTATATTCTACAATACGTTTCGACATTGAGTTTAAATGGTTTCTTTAAGTTAATTTACATTTGGATGAGATTTGTAATCATATTTCCTCGCGATAGTGAGGGGAAAAAAGTTGTATTACACTTGGCGGCAAAGTTTGTTCAACTCTCGTGCCTTGAGACCTTCGCAATGCTCAAGATTTTGGAAATTTTGGAATCTTTCGCTAGCTCAGGTCTCAATATTGGCACGACAGTTAAACAACAACTTTGCCCCCTTGTATATTTTTTATTCTGATCCTTATACGTCTTTAAATTCTGGGTTCGCTTTCTATGCGACCGAAAATATGTTTCCGATAGCCATTAAAAAGTAAACGAACTGGACCACGGTTTTGACAGTTAACTCTGTGCCGTTTCAGACGCGTGCGCACGCTATACGCCTGCCTCGGCGAGAGTGAGGGCGAGCTGTCGTTCGAGCCGAACCAGATCATCACCAACGTCAGCGCCAGCGCCGAGCCCGGCTGGCTGCGCGGCACGCTCAACGGCAAGTCCGGGCTCGTGCCCGAGAACTACGTCGAGCCGCTGCCGTGACTCCGCCGCGACCGAGCCCGAACCGGCCCGACCGGAACCGAAGCTTGCCGACCGGCTGCGGCTGCGGAACGCCATTTAACTCTGTAAACTGAGTGGACGCTGTGAGGAGGCCCGACGAGAAGCACTGTCGCCGAACTGTGAGGGGAGCGGCCCGTGCCGGCGGGCCGAACGCCGAACTTGCCTCGGCCGAGCGCCATACGTACCATATCCTCGTACCTACTATGTTAAGTTGTTGATTCTTTTGTACGTCTGTATATTTTGTATATTGTAAATAAACGTTTGTTGATATTTTAACTATTTATATTATGTTGTGGATATTTTTACCAAATATACTATATTGTACGATGTCCGTTTCTGGATGTATTATACAGATTAATATATAATCTTTGTGTTTCATTCCTGAATAAAGATTGTGCCTAAAAACCTCTGCAAAAGCTGAAAGACACTGAAATAGTACATCAGGTACGATACAAGTGCGAAAAATAATAAAAGTTCGAAACGAGTAAAGTAAGTTACGAATAACTTTTTAGCACATGTATTGTACGACGTTTTTCAGTATAGGTGGCCCTACGAACTTCCGACCTGACAAGAAAGTAACCAGTTCTCTGACAAGTGTACAAGAAAGGACCACCTGTATTGAAAAGTATACCTCGCACCTTTAGAATGAAAGTGACATAATTCAAAATTTTGGAATTATTAATTATGTACTTAATTTAAAACACCTTAGAGCTTAACATTCCTAATTCGAAAATTTTGGATTAGGTCATTTTCATTCTAAAGTTGCGACCTATACTATGAGAGCCCATATTGATACCGATGGTACTCTGTCAAATAGTGATCTCAATCTCAATTGCAAAGACATCGTCCGCTTGAGTGTAGCTGCCCCTTCCATTCAAGTGGCCATACAGTTCGCGAGTTTCGCAACCAGTGGTGATCAAAGAACTTAAATATCGATGTACTGAACCTGTTGCAGTGTAAAACAAACCAGCTTCAATTAGAAACACTAGGAACAGGTGTAGGATTTTAGATGTAGGAGAAACCCTCTCCAGGCTCCATTGAGACTGTCAAATTGTGAAATAAAATGCAACCGACGTCGTAGAAAGTACAATACACCTTTGGTCGAAACTGGTTTCGTTCGTACGCAATTATTTCTTCGTTCGCAACTAGTTACGTTACGATTCTGCGGTTACGAGTAGGTACATACACGGCCCAAGGAGTAGGCATTGTACAGCGTGGACATCTTTCCTAAAAAAGTAGTAAGATCTCTTAGTGTTACCTACTCGACCGACTTTGTAAACGCCTTACATCATATACAACAACTTGAACCATACGCTAAAAACTCAGATCCCAGCAAAAAAATGTAAGAAAGTCACTTTGACAACAGACGACAAACGTTACGACCATGACACTTAGGCTGCGTTTCCACCAGAGATGTGCGAGGATGTGTTTCCATACAAATGACACCTCGCTCGAGTCTTTAATAGGTGTCAATTGTATGGAAACACATCCTCGCACATCTCTGATGGAAACGCAGGCATAAATATTTATAAATAAAATTAAAATAAATAAATAAAGGTGTTTATCTACAGGCATATCATAATTTCCCTATTATGTATTCAGAAGCGGTAATGTAATGACCTATATTAAGAGACCGGTGTCTGTGGCATGTATCATAATGTTAACATTAAAGTACAGTGCATCATAATGTTAACATTAAAGTAGGTATCGTCGTCAGGATATTAATTTTACCATTATGAAGTCAACTTCTTTTTGATTTTGTTTTCAATAAATATTTATTGTAGGATATCCTTACACAAATTGAGTGCTTTCAACTGATTTGAATTGTTATATTTAGAGGTATTTTACTTAGTGGATATCAATGAAAATCAAGGTAAATTGACATTCTAAACTTGTAGATAAAGTTTTGTATGTGACTGTACATAATTAGACATTAAAAACGAGTGTGGTTTGGTGTGTCATATTATGCGCCAGCCACATAAATAACTATTTCGGCATTGTGGACACGACATCGACACCTAACACCTTTAGATGCCGTTGGCGTTCAAGAGGTTAATGTCGAGGTAAGGTAAAAAATATGTAACGGTGTATAATACACCGTGGACATATATTTTACCTGAAAATTGTAAGGGGCATCATAACACATGAAGAAAAGTCGGATAGCAGCTATGAGTACGAAACGATTTTTGTCTAGGAGACCTTCGCTTCCCTATTGTTTAGTTACTTTTGTTGAGCATATTATCAGAGATTGAGCGGGAGATTTAAATGAAAAAAAATATTATTTATTACAATATAATGTTCTGGATAGATAATCATACAATAAACATTTTGAAACAATTGGGATACAATCTTAGAAGTACTAGAAGTAAGAAGCATGCATCGTGGCGGCGTTGCGAGTCGTGTTCGTTACCGCCAAACATCGTCATACCATATTCCAAGAACAGCAACAAGTCAAAACATTATAGTTTCCAACTGACAAGATTTACAAAAAAAACGCCGATTCATCACGCAGTTTTTAGATTACATATTATTGGCAAATAGAACAATTCCTTCAAATACGAAATTACGATAAGACTGGAGACGAAAATGGCTTCGTTTCATAATGGCTAAAATTTAAATATTATCTTAGCTCCAGCTACAGGCGACAGGTGCAAAGATTATTTAAGTAGAGAAATTGACTGTGGTATGTACTTATTTATATTTCAAACATTATGAAACAGTCATGTTGATAATTCGCCAAAACACGATACTTAATGTCGATTTGTATTACAGTCAAATCGATAATATGGTATTTGAAACGGTAGGCCGAAGTCGATTTCGGAGGTCAGAATTTTCATAACAAAACATAAGACTGACCATGGTTGTGTAATAGAAAAAAATAAACCACACAAACGAATATTTAAAAGAAATTAGTTACATCAGGTTTGTATACAAAAATTACAATACATTGCAATTCCTTCTTCTAACTCCACGTCAACACACGTCATAAATAATGCACGACATTTCATTCGGTTTGTGATAGTGATAAGATTAAGTAATCATTAAGGTTTCATCGTTGTTACATTTATTCGACAATCGCTCTTCTCGCGGTCAATGTATAGAGAGCAAGTTTGTGAAATTTATTGTAATTATTAATTATTTTCTTCATGTAATTTTATTTGATATTATTGGTCAAACATTATTCTTCTATTACACAAATATACGACATCAATACAAATTGTTTCTAACACTAGCATTATATTGCCGTGAAAATTCCAGGCTGGTTATTATGAAAGTTAGATATTACACTGATTTGCTTTGACATTGAATCATTCTACGAACTTTGGAATAATTAGAGTTGACTGTAGCGCACCGGAATCGCACCGCGACAGTTGATTGCTCAGAAGCAAACATCCGACACACTTAAGCTTAAAATATCGCTTGATATTTCTATCAAAATGTTTAATTTCGAACTGAATTTTCGTTCAAGTTTAGTATGCAGTCAAATGATGACGTTGTCCACCTTCATATTAGTTGAAAGTCTTTTATATATTTTATTATTCTAAGATAAAATTACTTACAATATCGTGCAGGTTCTAATCGGCCGAAATTCATGTTTCATTTTGAATCATCGGTTTTACAATAATTGTTTCCCGTCTGCCGGCAAGGACGTTGCCGTCGTCCACCTCATGTATCGAAACTCTTATGTATCAAAATGTACCTATCGTGCACCCTGTAATCGGACGACATTCGAACCTTTTCAATTCAAACTCTGGGTTATTCTGTAAGGATGCAATTTTAGGATCTAGAAGCCGGCACAATATATGGCCGTCATCTATTTCTCATAACGGTCGAAAGTCTTCTACCGCTCCGTTTCATGCGACGTGTTATAAAACGTCGAGCGACGCATCACAGGAAGAAACAGTAGGAGAGCAGCGGGCGGCGCCTCGGGTCGCGGGACGGCTCCACGGTCGCGGGGACGGGTTAACTGTCCTGCGGCTCGTCCTCCTCCAGCAGGCGCCGCACGCGGCTGCAGTCCGCCAGCGACAGCGGCGCCGCCGCCGGGCCCGGCCGCGCCGCCCGCGCCGGCTCCTCGCCCGCCAGCCGCGCCAGCCGCCGCACCTCCGCCGCGCGCAGCAGCCGCAGCATGTTGTCGTACTTGTCCTGCAGCGCCGCCATCCGCGCCGCGCTCTCCGCCGCCGCCGCGCGCGCCTGCCGCTTCAGCTCCGCCACCACCGCGTCGCGCGCGCTCAGCGCCGCGTCCGCCTCCGCCGCGCGCGCCTGCGCCGCCTCCGCGCGCGAGTGCGCGTACTCCGCCTCCGCCTTCAGCGCCGCCAGCCGCTCCGCGTGCGCCTTCGCCGGGCGCTCCTCGGCCGCGCGCCGCTCGCGCTGCGCCGCCGCCCGCGCCGCCGCCGTCAGCCGCGCCTCGCGCTCCGACAGCACGAGCAGCTCGCGCCGCAGCCGCCGCACGTGCTCGGCGCGGCGCTCGGCGGCCAGCGCGCCGCGCGCGAGCGCCTCGACGTGTCGCGCCGCCTCGAAGGACTCGCAGCGCGCGCGCTGCAGCTCGGCGTGGTCGTGCGCGCGCGCCGCCTCGGACTCGCGCAGCGCGGCCTCGGCGCGGGCGCGGGCGGCGCGCTCGTCGGCCAGCGCGGCCTCGAGGCGCGCCTCGTGCTCGGCGCGCAGGGGCGCCGGCGGTGGCGGCGGCGACCGCTGCAGGCGCGCGCGCAGGGCGTCGCGCTCGCGCTGGGCGGCGCGGGCGTGCTCCCTCAGCGCCTGATTTTGAAGCTCGAGAGCGCGCACCTGAGGGTCGTAATAAAAATTAAATTAAATTAAGAACCGAATTTGGACTACGATAAAAACAAAATATGAGTTTATTGATAAGAATACGCACCTGTCGGCAGCGGCCCAGCAGGCGGCGATTGCGCTCGGCGTGCGCCTCGCGGCGCCAGCGCTCGTACAGTAGCTGCGCGTGCAGCAGCGCGAGCTGCTCGGCGGCCTCGCCGCGCCGCTCGCCGCCCGCCCCCGCCCCCGCGTACAGCGACGACAGGTACTTGTCGAGGCGCTCGCACGGCCCGACCGGTTCCTCGCCCTGTCGAAGATCCACACGTTTCAAACGATCGTTAAATGCGTGGTAACTTGTAGCAACAACAAAAAAAATACCAAATCATAAATCAATTAAAATTCTCAATTCGTAACCAGTTACCAATTGGGCCAAAGTTTCGTAACTGTATGATATTGAATTGATAATAAACAGTGCCAAAAAATATTGGTTACCCGTAGGTAGCGACACAAGCTTCCAAGGAATTGGATATGAATTGGAAGTCAGCGAATGTCACCAATGTAAACAAAATGAAACGGTCTCTCCTTGTATACGCATTAGAAAGTAAATGTTCATAATCGCCATGCTTGGCAAGCGGGCTGGCGAACGCAGTAGTGTGTCACTCTGAAGATGCTGCTTCCCATCATCAATCTTCGATAAATAAATGGTAAACAAGAAAAATCGCGGGAAGAGTTGAGGTGGTGACAAGTGCCGACTATAATAAGATTAATAAGTGATGCCAGACTATATATTTCAAAATAAACTCCATTTTACCGTCAAAATGGCCAGAAATTTGTGATTGAATCGTACACCAACAAATGGAGCTATCTACGTCAGGAGCTAGTGCTCGTCATAACTCTCGTAAGGAACTTGTTAGACAATAGTTTCTAAATAAAGAAAAAATTAAAAAATAAAAATAGTTGACTTGTAACCAGGTAGGTACTTTGTCTTCCTATAATTTTGTTATTAAGTGAAATAAAAGTCACTCACCTCCTTGGAATATTCATCGGGAAGATTTCTGTAGAAATCGGCGATGATGAATTCATAGGGCTCCGGCCAGGCGTCCACCGTCTGCGTGGCCACCTCCGCGCGGCGACCCGCGCCCAGCGGCCCGCACGAGGCGGGGCGGCGCGGGGGCGCGCCCGGGGCGGCGGCGGCGGCGGCGGCGGGGCGGAGCACCCCCCGGCGCGGGTCCAGCGCGCGCGCCCGCGCGGCCGGCGGCGGCGCGCCCTCGCTGTCCGCCCACGCGTCCTCGCCGCGCGCGCGCGCCGTCAGCTCCAGCACCTCGCGGTCCTCCACGTTGAGCGGCTCGGCGTCGCGCCGCGGCTCGGGCCGCGCCACGGGCGCCCCGGCCGGCGGCGGCGCGCCCAGGAACGGCACCGGCGAGTCGGGCCCGCGCCGCGCCAGCGCGCTGCGGCGCCCGCCCTCCGCCTCCAGCGCCGCGCGGTCCAGCGCCATGCGCGTCAGCCGGCCCGCGTACGCGTCGCCCGCGCCCGGCGGCGAAGTCTCCTTGCGCAGCGGCGACGGCGGCTGCGAGCGCCGCCCGATGGCGCGCACGGCGCTCGACTCCGTCGGGAAGCTGAACTGCGCGCGCGTCTCCTTGGCGGGCGTGTTCTCCGGCGTGGCCTCCACGGCGGCCTCCGGCGGCTCGCCGGCCGCCGCGGCCGGCAGCGGCGTGTGCGGCGCCGAGTCCGCGCCGCACAGCTCCACCAGCGGGAACCAGGGCTCGGCGCCGGGCCGCAGCGCCGAGGCGGCGCGGGCCGCGTGCGCGCCGCAGCCCGGCGCCGGCGAGGCGGGCGCGGCGGGCGCGGGCGGCGGTGCCGGCGCCCGCTCGCGCTCCTCGGCGCGCTCGCGAGGCGTCAGCGACAGGCGCCGCGTCTCCGCCACCACGTCGTGCCACTCCAGGCGCGCCCAGCGGCCGGCGTCCGCCTCGCGCGCGCGGCTGCCCGTCACCAGCGCCGGGTGCAGCCGCACGGACGCCAGCAGCGGCGCCAACCCGCGCTGCCAGGCATCGCGCGCGGCGGCTGTGGCGGCCGCGTGCTCGCCGCGCAGCGTCTCCAGCAGCGTCACCGGGTGCGTGGCGTACAGCGCGCGGAACAGCGCCAGCTGCGCGAGCAGCAGATGGTCGCGCGCGGGCGCGGCGAGCGCGGGCTCGAGCAGCGCGGGCCGCAGCAGCGCGTCGGCCAGCTCGGGCGCCAGCGCGGCGGCGAGCGCGGGCGCGGCGGGCAGCAGCGCGGCGAGCGCCAGCAGCGCGTACAGCAGCGGCAGCGGCTCGCGCTCGGCGCGGGCGGCGCGCAGCAGCTCGCGCGGCAGCGGGTGCGGCGGCTGCAGGCGGTGCAGCCAGGCGGGCCGGCGGGCCAGCAGCGGCGCGAGCGCGAGCAGCGCGGCGCGCCGCGAGGAGGGTTCGCGCAGCTGCTCGAGCAGCGCGTCCAGCAGATGGCGCGCGTGCGGCTCGGGCGCGCGCGCCAGCAGCTCCACGGCGCGGGCGGAGCCGGTGCGCGCGTGGTAGGCCAGCAGCGCGCGCGTGAGCCAGGGCTCGCGCACGGTGCCGTACAGCGCCAGGAACGAGGCCGCGCCGCCGCCCTCCAGCAGCGCGAACGCCTCGCCCGACGAGCACGCGCCCAGCATCTCCCCCCACCTGTCGGACCGCACCCGCTCTTACAGAGATATCCGTGTTACACTCTACCTCCTCCCACTAAACACTAATAGGTAATGGTATTTTCTACCCAGAAAAATAATATGGTGTGTATATTATTTTTCTGGGTTAAATGTCGGCTGTTAAATGGAAAAGCCTCGGATCACATGTTTGTCGGCCTCGGCTACACTACAATTACACGTCATCCGAGACATTTCCCACTTAAACGGTCTTGGCACGTAATCTACTATTTCTCGAAATACCGGAAGATGGGAAAACGGATATGCGACCACGATTTTATAAACAGGTTCACTTATAGTAGGTAATAAAAAAAGTTTTCATTGAATGGTAATGTGGCAGAATCCCTAGTTTGTGTAATTAGTAGTAAAATGTGTACTAAGTTTGCTTACAATTACTATGACCAATTATACAGGGTGGAAATTCGTTTTGGGTCAGTGAGCGCAGACCAGATCAAGAGTAAATGGTCTTAGGAGACCTTCCCTCGATTTTAAATTAATAAAAATTGGCGTTTACAGATTTTGGTAAAAACATACAAGCTGTGAGAAAATGGCCATTTTCGACAAAGTTTTTTTTTTGATGCTGTTTCTGTTCAGGATCAAAAGCTTGTGTAGGCCAAAAAATTTTTTCAACTAGAAAAGTCGCAAATCAAGAATTAAAATTCTCATACAAATTGTATGAAAATTAAGCAATGCAAAAGCCAAAAGTCACCTTTTAAGTCTAATTAAAAAAAAAAATCATAGCTAAATCCTAAGAATCTGTTCATAAAATGATTTTTAAACATGAACATAATAATATTAGCCATTTTAGAGGTGTAGTAGAATTCAAATTCTTTCCTTCTTGGTGACAAGATGTACATGTAAGTGTTGCGAGTGCTACTGAGATAGTCTCGCCAGTCCATTTTATTTATCATCCTTATAAGGCCCACCACTGAGGTAAGAATTTGGTTTGTTTCAAAAAGCAATGAGACAAAAGAAATTTTACTATAATTGGTTCATGAAAGATTCAAATTGGATTGCAACAACCATGTACATTGTAATGTGCACTGGGTCTTATGAAATTATATCACTAATTTGTACCCAATAATCTGTGTAGGTGCATAGAAAGAGGTCCTGATTTTGAATCCTCATGAAAGCTTAGTCATACTGTGTGTCCCTAAAAATCGTGACACAGTGGTGATTTTTGTATGAGACAATGTTTTGTTTTCAATTTCTTATGTAAGCATTAAAATGTAGTGTGAAAAAGAAATACAAGTGCACCAGATTTTTTTTATTTACTTAGTCGAAACAGTAACTAAAAGCATGATGGAGTGGTAAGAAACAAGACAACGAAAAGAATTTTGATCCATTTATTATTGGGTCAGTACCTATGAAGATGGCATTTTTGGTCAGACTTGATTCCTAATGTTGTATAAAATAAATGTATGATAGTACCTTGTTTTCTGAAATAGATATATACAAAACACACCTTAGAAGTGTCTAATATTACTGGCGATATCTGGATTATTTTGATTTTGACAACAAAAAAATATACACTAAATTCATTGTATGGAAACTTTGACAAAATTCTCCATACAAAATGCCAATTTCATAGGTAATGACCCAATATTTAAGTATCTGGGTTCAAATTATTTTCGTTATCTTGTTTAATACCACTCTGTCACGTTTTTAGTTGCTGTTTCAAATCAGAATTTTTTAACAATCCGGTGCACTTGTATTTCTTTTTCGAGCTAGATTTTAAACCATGCATCAGAAATTGAAAACAAAACATGATCTCATACAAAAATCACCACTGCGTCACGTTTTTTAAGGACACAAAATAAGACAATGAAAAGAATTTTGACCCATCTATCTAATAAATGTAATCTTCACTTAGTAAGCACAACACAAGCCTTAATTGAGCTTACTGAGTGGGACTAGCTGGATTTTTGGTAAGAATATCTAATAATAGTTATTTATTTGTGATTATTTATTTAAATGAGCGGATCGTGATTTTGTCAGTACCTAATCATTTAGCAAAGTACCCTCCGAATACTACCACGGTTGTGTCAGCCAACATTACAACGACGCAGTATTGCGTCAGGCAGGAGTACAGATACGAGTGTCGATCAGCTGGGGCTGTTGTTTTGGGAGCGCACAAACAGATTAATGGAGTCGTGTTGAACAACGATCGCGACCTACCAGTCAGCAGATCGGAGAGATGAGGGACCCGATGGCACCGATGCTGGTGGAATTTTGAAGTCGGTACTCTTATTCCTCTGTATTTATTGGACGCAGCTTGGATGCGGCAGTAAAAATAAGATAATCTTTTATTAATGTAACAAGTGCTGCGGCTTTTGCTAGTTTTGCTCACTTATTGACAGTTGTGAATGTGACAGACTGACATGACAGAAGTTGATTTTTTATTTTATTTTAGTCCTTGTGGACAGGCGAAAGCACTAAGCCATACTGCCTTGACAGAAGTTGAGGGAGTTGTGGGTTGCGAAAAGTGGATATAATTATAAAGGCAGTAATGAAATAAACTTGTGCGTACTCTTGATATTTTTGAACTCAAAGCTTGCTATTTGTTGTACTGTCACGTATTCATTTCTTACAATAAATCAGAACCAGTGCGATAGTTATTCTTTCTATTTTTTCGTAAGTGAAATAATATCTATTGACAAATTGAAATTGAATAAGCCCTTTTCAAAAGACACTCCTTAATGAAGAGTAATTTTTTATTGCAATAAATCAAAGCCTATATTATGGCACGAAGATACAGGGTGTAAGTCTAATACGGGCGAAGTACCTACTTAAAATTAGAACAACAAAATCGTCCATGCAAAATCATTCGGAACGCAATGTAGAGCTACACAATCAAGTTAAACACTCGTTGACAGCTAATTTCAAAAGGCATTTAAAGCCCATTTGACATTGGGTCAAACAGAAAAGAAAAAATATTGTTTTTTGAATAATAGCCCGCCTAGCTCATTCCATGCCTGGTTTAATTTATCACCCGTATTAGATTTACACACGGTATTTCAAGTTCTACAATCAGTGTGCCAAACCTCGTATTATGGCTTAAATTCACCTAGGTCGCGTTTTATAAAGTTACAATTTACAATTTCGCTGTTTGCCTCTCTAATGCATGCACATATTGGCTAGAAAGAGAGGCAAACAGCGAAATTGTAAATTGCATGAATGTAGTTGTAACTGTATAAAACCCAGGGTCTAGGGTATAGACGCGACCCTGGAATGTCAAACTGAATTTGACATTGAAGGCAGTATGGCTTAGTACTTCCGCCAAGGACTAAAATTATGAAAAAAAAAAAACAATTTGACATTGTCAGCTGTCGGTGTCGAACTGTCGACCTAAACCCTAACCTATTCACTTTTTGGAATAATAAAAATCGATTTATTCAATGTACGGCAATGAAATTAATAACTAGAACGAACTGTCGTTTGTTTTGAAGAGTATTGTTTCGAGTGTGTAGGCAGTGTTCGGTGTCATGCTGCGGGCGGTGTCGCGCCTGTGCTGCGACGGCCAGGCGCTCGAGGCGCTGGCTCGCCGGGATGCCTACAAACTTTTCCGTAACTACTCTACTGATATTCAACTTTTCATTTGTTAAATAATAAAATAAAAAGTATCTAAAATTTGATAATTTATTTAGTAGTCTTCGTATAAGTTCAACTTGGAGGAATAAGATAAGATAAACAAAGTGTGTGTTGCAGGGTCCTCGGTGCCGTCGTCCGCGGCGCACAGCACGGCCGCCGCCGGCGCCGGCCAGGTGAGCTCTCCGCGAGACTGCGGCCAAATGTTACTGAATATGTTCAGACATTCTCTGAACGGGTCACTTGCACCTAAACTGTTTTTATAGAAATTTTGTTGTTGTTAATAATTATATAAACAAAATATTCAATTTGAATAATTAGCAGTAGTAATAGTTATAAGATGTGCACACTATGAGAATGCTTAATAATTTACAATTACGTAATAGCAGACAAGCATTTGATTCATAGATCATCATCATTGATTTCCATTAGAGTATTCCCTAAAATAACTCCTTCATTACCCTGTTATATATCACCTCCCTCTTTGCTCACTTCCTTACAACCAATTTGTAAGTTGTTGTTGCCAGGCCAACACAAATGAGGAATTGTTTGTTCATGTATGGTCTGACATATGAGTTTATTATACATGTACCTATTTTTTAAGTTATTTATCTTAATATGAATGGTAAAACCTGTACATATGCATTATATGTTTTCAAGCGTACAAGGAAAAGAAAATATAAAACGGTAAATATATTTTTACACATTAGTTACTCAATATCTAGATGACTCAATGACTTTACGCAAGATAATGTATTGATTGTGCAACATCAAGTTTTAAGTTCCTCATTGTTTTTCATGACTTGGAACTGCGATCATAATCACTTCAGCCTGGGCCCTGCTCATCAGATTATCTATGTTCTGACTGTATTGCTGTCTACTGACAGCAATAGGTTTTTTGTATGTATTATTAAGGCAACGATTAGCAATTAGGGAGTTTATTTTTGGCGGACAAGTGAATTCACTTAGAAAATCCACTCTTCGGCAGTGTGAACAGCCAGAAATCAACTTTAAATATATTTGTTACCTTTGATAACACATGACATGATATTTATCCTTTGTTCGTTTCATAGGCGAGAATTAAATGATTATTTATTATATCAAATACTATACTAAGCCAACTTTTTAACAGTTTTCGATTGGCATTGGTGATGAGTTACAAGGAGATGATTGGTAGTAGCAGTTGCATTATCACAATATGTAATGGTTTAATCAATTACTTGAAACATACAATATGACTAACTTGATACTTAATACTATTTTTTATTCCATCAAATGTGAGCAAATGTGAATTCACCTTTAAGTTGGCTAGTCTGGCTACATGCTGTATGTAACCATCATTTTTTGTCTGTTTTATTCATTTGTAAGTCCAGTCACATACATCAGGGACCAGGTTCTCGAACGCTTGTAACTTGTAATACAAGTGGAAGTCTCTTTTTAACACTATTATTAATTAGATAAGGACTTCCGCTTGTATTACAAGTTACAAGCTTTGGAGAAATAGACCCCTGTACAAACTGCCATTCACCAAATACAGGGCTCGGATACCGGTTTTTATTCCATACAAAAGAACGGTTCGAATTTCGATCTTTTTTCTTCTTCGGTATATCAATCTTCGTTAATGGAGTAATTTAAAAATACGACAGTGGTCATAACATTTTGAATACTACATAAAGAATATAAAACATTTTAAATATTGGGCTATTTCGAGGTTCTCGAAAAAAACTGGTTCCGAGCCTTGACCTAACAAATATGAACACTTGGTGTCGTATACATGATTGTGTTGACAAGTGTATGTGTATAATTTGTACGTTAGACGGTCCTGACAGCGGCGCCCGAGTCGGCGCCCCCTCCCCCTCCCCCCGCGGCGCCCGCGCCGGCGCAGTCGCCCCCCCCGCCGCCGCCGCCGCCCCCGCGCCGCTCGTGGATCGCGCTCGCGGCCGCCGTGGCGCTCACATCCTCGCTAGGGGGAGTAAGTTCACGTTTGGTTTCACTTCACGCATAATCCACGAACAAATAATACTTAAAAAAAAACCCACACAATAATGCCTTCCTTTTAAAATAGCGGTCCTAAAATTGAGTTGACAATTCCTCAAAACGCTGCGCGTGCGCTCGTAAATTTCTATATTAACCTATATAGCCTTCGGAGTCTATGATGTACGTAAGGGTGTTTCTAAAAATGCTTACATTTTCAGGTGTATTACTTCAGTAAGATAAAAGATGATACGACAAAGAAGGAAGATAAAAGTGAGTAGTTTGATAATAATAACTAAGCATCTACAGATTGATTTGTGTTATCATATTTTGCTAAGCATCTACAGATTGATTTGTATTATCATATTATGCGGTGCCAAGGCAAACTTACCAACAATGGTGAGGTTCACACTGAATAAGGTTCACACTGTAACTATACCCACTCGGCCGGCGTCTCCTAACTTCCAGGAGTGTAAGCGAAACGTGTCTGTGCAGAATCGAAGGGCGCGGACTGCGACTCGGAGGAGGGTCCGCCGTACCCGGCGACCGCGGCGGAGCTGCCGGCGCACGTGGAGTTCCTGGTGGTGGGCGGCGGCACGGCGGCCTTCGCGGCGCTGCGGGCGCTGCGGGCGGCGCGGCCCGACGCGGCCCTCCTGCTGGCCGGCGCCGAGCGCGCGCCGCCCTACATGCGGCCGCCGCTCAGCAAGGAGCTGTGGCGGCGCCCCGACCTGGCCGCCGCCGCGCGGGACCCGCTCGCGCTCGCCTTCACGCAGTACAACGGCAAGCAGCGGCGGCTGGTGTACGAGCCGCTGTCGTTCTACACGCCGCTGGAGCGGCTGCGCGGCGGCGGCGCGGGCGCCGGCCTGGCGAGGGGGTGGCGCGTGTCGCGGCTGGACCTGGCCGCCAAGAGCGCCACGCTCAGCGCGCCCGGCCAGGACCCCGCCACCGTCACTTTCGACAAGTGCCTCATAGCCACCGGTATGATGCCCTCTGTTTCTGACATTTTTTATTTGATTTTTAGCACTTTAAACGGCCCTCGTATTCACCTCTGACATTTGCACATAACATAAAATGCACAAATGTATCGAGCTGTCCATGTCCACTTCTAACGTCATATAGACGTGACAGAATCGTTTGAACGGTGAATTACATGGATAAGGAAATAAAAAAACTGCCAATTTTAGTATATCTTATAACAAATTCAAATAAAGGTCGATATTTTTGATCGAAATCGTGAACACTTCACGATCATGTTTTGAACTGACTTAAAAAAAAGGAGGAGGTTCTCAATTCAAATGCCTTGTTTTATGTTTTTACTTCAAAACTTTCGACTGCGTGAAAGGATTTCGATGATCATTTTATATTTGAAAGCTGATGCTCACAATTGGCCTCATTTTAGTTTGGTCCAGTTTTGATAATGGCATCCACGGTAAAACCATACAAGTCATAAAGGGGTTTGGGTAAAGTTGGCGTCGTTTTTAAATTTTGGCGGCCACTCATGAAAGTGGTAAATTTGAAATGAGCTATTTAAAATAAACTTATTTTATTATGGAGTGCATATAGCTAAATTATATCGGAGCCGAGATATCATACTTTAAAGTTTTATAGTAAAGACTCACATTTATTTTTTAAATGCATCTGAATGAGTTAAAACTACTACTTACTGTGTATGCCACGTAAAACTTAACCTTAACTCATAAGGTAACCTTGGACATAAGGTTCTTTTTCGGTCAATGATTATTTAGAGATTGTTCCTTTTTTCTTTAACACGGCGATTTTATGACGGATGTCGATGAACGTTCTATTGAACGTAATTATGTCAAAGGTTTTATGTCGCATTTTAAACAACAAATAAAAGTATTCATATTTTTACACTTTATGCGTGTTTTTTCAGGTATATAAATAAATGTATGTAATGTTGCTGTAGATGGTGGATTACAAGGACCAGAGGCAATATTAGAACATTATTGTTCATGTGTTGTTGGGAAGGGGACCTTAGGCTGTTGCTCACATGTAATGTCAATTATATGGTTCTTGGGATGGGTTAGGTATCTAGAACATCTTGATTCCCCGGCACAGTTTTTAGAGAGAGTGATTCGCCAAGATAATATTGAGAATGAAGTTTACGATGAGCCAGAAAATGTGTAAAAAAGTATTTCAACGTAATACTAAAAATTACAATGACGTTATCTGGGAAAAGGGACGTTATTGTCATTGGCGCTTACGGCGTTATGAGCCATGTTTGTATACAAATACGACGTCACCGGACGTAAGAGCCATCGACAATAAGGTCCCTTATCCCAAATAATGTCACATAATATGTTGTGTTGTATAGGTATATAAGAAAGCATTAGTAACAATTCCAATCTAAAAACTAATCTAATTAGGTACATTTCCTACTTGGAAATATGTCAAAACATTTGCATGTGTGCATCACACCTGTTTCCTTATGGTGTAGTCAGAGGGTGAACACTTTAACAGTCAATTGAGACCATTTTGCAACATTTTTAATGTTCACTAAACAGACAGCAGAGAAATCGCATAAGAAAATACAGTTGCATTTTCATATACCTAAGATCTTCTTTTTTAAGTCGGTTAAATTAACTATTATACTTTAAGGGCAATATCCTTGTAGCTTTGTTAGTAGTATTATCGAGTTAAATAAGCCTGTAGTCATCTAAGCTGTCTCCTAAACCTGTCTTAGTTAGGTATATTCACTGGTCCAATAACATTGTTTGAGGGGCCATTATCTTGGCTCCGATATTACTTACGGCAAAACTTATTTTGTAAATAAGCTAGTCTAAGGTAGCACTACAAAATAGTAGTAATATAAAGGATGGCCGCTGGAAAAAAAAATGACGCCACTAGTCCATACAAAAATACCCAATCCCCTTTGCAAAGCGTGAGCACGACAAATGGCTGAATAACTCAATATCGCGAACCGATTTCGGTAATCCTTTTTAGGACCGACGTCAAATCGAACCACGATGATGGGATTATGGAGAATTCGATTGAAGTTGGGTTAAAAAAATAATAATTTGGTGATCATCTCCGGCAGGATCGGTACCGAAGCGGTTGGAGGCGCTGGCGCCGGCGGCGGCGGCGGGGCGCGCGCTCACGCTGCACTCGGTGCGCGACGTGGCGCGGCTGGCGCGCCTGCTGGAGGGGGGTGGTGACCGGCGGGTGGTGGTAGTGGGCGCCGGGCTGCTGGCGGCCGAGCTGGCGGCGGCGCTGGCGGAGCGCCCCGCCGGCCACCGCGTGCTGCAGCTGTGCCGCGAGCGCGCGCCGCTGGACGAGCTGCTGCCGCCGTACCTGGCCGCCGACGCGGCGCGCCGTCTGCGGGCGCTCGGCGTCGACCTGCTGCCCGAGCGTGAGTCCCCACACCGTGCACCTCACGTCGAACCCGGAAATATAGCGTTGCACTCGTGATCCCGAAGCTGACCGCGCGCCGCCTTCCCGCAGGCCTTATGTTGGCTTCGCACAAAATAATAAGTATAATAACAAATTGGACTTGAATTAAAATGATAACAATATTGAACCGCGCGGCAGCGTTACCAGGATGCTTAGCCAAGTTGCCAATCGCTAGCGCTTAGTAGCGTATCGTAGTTTTCCCTCTCTATCCCGCTTTCATATTAGTGCGACAAAAACAGTTAGCTGCCTTTCACTTACGATTGACGATGAAGCGCTAGCGATTGGCAACTTGTCTAAGCACCCTGGACAGACAACTCCTACGTGTACTCGCGTAACGTATGGAAGTATTTTTTGTAAAATTATGTTAGATGTGCCCTTTTTAGCTCGATAATCCATCGATTTTCACAACTAGATATACGATGTCGAATGAAACTATCGGCAATGATTATTTATTTCCGCAGGTGAGATATCATCATGCTCGATGAAGGACGGGCGCGTGGTGCTGCAGCTGCGGCCGGCGGAGGGGGCGGTGGCGGCAGGGGGGGAGGCGGCAGGAGGGGGGGGCGGAGCTGGTGGCCGACGTGGTGGTGGAGTGCGTGGGCGCCGACCCCAACGTCGAGCTGGCGGACTCTGCCGGGCTCGAGCTGCATCCGGAACTAGGTCGGTTCAATACTTCACTCATTCTGTATTATAATGCTATAACCTCCTCGTAATAGATTTGTAAGAGATTTGTTGATCAGTCAAAGATTAAATAAGGTGTACACAAAAATGTTCAAAAATATGTCCCAATGCACTATGATTCTGTGTAATAAAAACGTCGTGACATATTTATGAGCGGATTCTTTCGATACTTATTTTGCACTAGACTGGTCACGGATTATGTCACCTACGGCCATTTCCTTAAACGACCACGTTCCAAATTCTTCCACTTATTGGAAATTCGGTCGTATCCTACCGACCGCGCCATGTCAGGAGATATATGAAGGGTCCACGGAAAAAACGAGTCCAAAGCTGAAAAAAAAATCAGAGCAAATTCACATTTTATTCTGTTAAAAGTAAGGTGGTTTTTCCTTCTGTAATTTGTATTGACTAGATATTATGTTCTTTCTGTGGACCCTTCATACATATAAACAACGGTTCCGTCGTACAGTTTACTTCATATCAAGCTTATCCTAGTACCTCCCACATAATGTTATTTATACCTACAATCACAACAATTTTCATTAAATTTAACCTCAATACTTATCTTATAAATACAAAGGTCGTACTGAAGTCTCCAGTTATTTTTCAGGGGTGGACTTTAGTTAGTTTATTATTACATGGATTTTAAAAGTTTAATTTCATTATTTATTACACAATATTTATTCGGGTGTTTCACAATTTTCTCCAACAATTTATGTAACCTTAGTACCTCAACAGTCATCAATAAAGCAGAAAAGAGTTTGTGATGCTTGTGCATCATGAAAACGCTGACATTAACTCTTAGGGGCAAATATAATTATTTTTATAATATTTTGATATGTTTGAGTCTCACGTTAGTTATAATTCTAAAACTGAACCTTAGCTTTTCGCACTGCATATTTCGTCTCTAATAACGCCATCTACACGCGATACGGTCATGTTGGTTTAGCGGCGACAAGTATGTTTTGTGAGATTGAGGGTGTCCGTAAAAAGAGAACCGACCGTCATAAAAAATAAAACGGCAGGAGAAATGAAAGCTCCGTAGTTATGTGCCGTAAAATAATTATCTGGACATAGTGAAATGTGATTTGTGGTAAATTTCATTGTTCGGTCATTGAGTGCCATAATCAGGACGTTATTTAGTGAGATAACGGCGAGTGTATTTACAAGAGACGGGGTAAGTGTACCGACGGATTGTATGGATCATTGTTTTGTTTGAAGTGTTCCTTGAATGCTTACCGCATAATGTTTTGTCTCCAGCTTTTGGGAACGCCCTTGCCGTGAGGGGCATTAAGAAATTAATCCATTTTGAGGACATTGGTGGAAGGTCTTGCCGAGCATATACGCATATTTCGCCGCAGTTATTATAGCCTGTATGGTTAAGCGGCTTGAGTAGTGGACTAAGGATCGAGGGATACCCGGTTCGAGCCTGGCCGAAGACAAAATCTTTTTGTTTTTTTTTGTTTTGCTTTTTAATTTATTTTTTTTGTTTTTGTTTCTTTAATTATTTTTTGTTTGTGTCTTTAATTTAGTTTTATTTTATTTTCTTGAAACTTTAAAAACATTTTCTTCTTTTGTTTTCCCAACTTTTAATCTTATTTCATTTTTACTTTTTTTTCTTTTGCAACTGAAAACTACATTATAGTGCATAGGGTCATAAACTTTCACCTTGTACGGATAACGCCTTCTGTCATTACCATCTATAGCCGTATTCTCTTCCCGTAATGGTGACACTGTCATATAATTAGCTTTTTTTAAATAAATTATACTTTGTCTTGTACCATTTGTTTTGATCCAAGAACCTCTAGGAAACGAACCCATGACATTGGCGCCCGACGGGTATTGCTTGGATTAAGACAATGGTTATAGCCACCATTAGATAAGCTGGTATTTATCTAGAGTATTAAGTTTTCTTTGTAATTGTGATTTATTTATTTGTTAAAAAATAAGGAAATATTTACACACAAAAATGGATGTAAACGCATTATATAAAGATGAGTTAGAATTTGAGTTGGCGTGCCGTGGTGTAACAGATTGTAAAACTGTGGCGACTATGCGCAAGTTTTTACGCGTAATGCTTAGACAGGAGGCGTCTGGGGAATCTTCCATTGCTGTTAAAGTTCCCGTGACATGCCTTGAGGACCCGAATAAGGAAATAACCACTTGCACGGAAAAATTGTCTTCCCTCGCAAAACTTATTTCAGAGATATCGCACAGTCCGGACAGTACACTTATCAGGCGAATACACTCCCGTTTGATTCATCTGAACAACCGCGCAAGCTTAGTTGTTCCTATGGATCGCGCTGACGTTGACAAACATTTAGCGTTACGTGAAGGCATTAGTGAGGCACTTGCGTCCTTAGGGTCGTTAGAGGTAGTTAGTAGTGGTGATGAGGCTCACATCTCAGATCAGGATAAGGACAACTTACATAAATCACTTGGTGAGGAGGCAGTGAAAATTCTTGAACAATTGGGTGTAAATCAGGAGAGCTCCAGCGATAACGTCCCGAAGACAGAGGACGGGCATCAGCTCCCTGTTGAAAAGGTCAAGGCGGCAAACTTGCCACGGGTCTCAACATCTATACCAAAAAGTCACGCTACGTTCAAGACTGACAGCAGGCATATAGAGGTACAGTCACAAGGACACACTGCTGCTCTGAGCGATCCCACCTGCTCTCACGGGCTACAAAGGACATCGACATTAGACAATGAGTTTCATAGGAGGAAATTAGTTCCTATTAAGGACTGGGGCATTAAGTTTAGCGGAAAAGGCGCCATAAGTATAAATGGATTCCTGGAGAGAGTGGCGGAACTTAAGGAAGCTCGGAATGCTGATGATGAAGATTTATTCCGTTACGCTGTGGATCTGTTTGAAGAAGAGGCTCTTATTTGGTTCAGGGCAAACAGGTCTACAGTTTCTTGTTGGTCAGAGTTGGTAGAATTGCTTATAGACACGTTTCAGATGCCGAACTACCAAGATGAGCTATTAGAAGAGATCAGGAGGAGGACTCAGAGCAAGCAAGAAAAGGTTGTAATATATGTGTCAATAATGCAGAACATGTTCAACCGACTGCCCATTCCCCTTACAGAACTTCAAAAGCTAGTCATTTTGAGAAAGAACTTGCAGCCATACTTTCAAAAGGAGATATGCCGGGACACCTTTTCTTCAGTAGCGGAACTGACATCCGTACTGAGGCTCATTGAAAGGACAAAGATAAGTTGCGAAAGTTTCAAGGAGCCGACACAAGACGCACAGCCCCTGGAACAAGACTTGGCCTATCGAGGTTCTCGGCAAGATATGCTAGGAGTTCGAAAGGACATAGCTGTTTTGGACAAGGTAGAAAGTAAACCTTCTCTGTCAAAATGTTGGAATTGTAGAAGCCCGGGTCACAGATTCAGGGACTGTAATTTGCCAAGGCAGAGACTATTTTGTTACAAGTGTGGGCGTTTCGGTAACACTGTACAGCAATGCTCGTGCGGAAACATACGGGCGGGAAACGAGCAGCCGGAGTCGATGGCTGCCAATCAGACTCCAAAAAATTAGGTCATTCAGTGCCTGATGACTGGCAGCAATGGCTGTACACTGTATCATGTTTCTTTCAAACGGGAGAAATCTGTAGTATACAGCGAAATGATGAAGAAGACCGTCTCTATGCGGAATTTAGGATTTTGGATCAGTCATTTGTGGGTCTTTTGGATTGTGGCGCTATGGTATCGGTGATATCCCCAAGCTTCAGTACAGAGCTGGTCCGTCTCGGTGTCACTGGGCAGCACGTACAGAATCATCAAATATCAACAGCGGATAATACGAAACATCTAATTGACACTGTGTTCTATTTACCCATTCAATTTAATGGTGACTATAAGGTAGTGCCGTTCTATTTATGGGAACGGTCGAAACATAATATTGTGTTAGGTATGAGTTTTTGGAAAGCCTTCAATTTGACGGTACAGACTGGGAAAACTATCAGCGATATTTCAGAAATTAGTGTAAGATATCCGGTAATATCTCGTGAAGAACTTACTGAAAGCCAAAAACTTCGTTTGAATGAGCTTGTGGAAGAGATGGGCACCGAGTTAGCTAAAGGACTGGGAAGAACTTCGCTGATTGAACATCGGATAGACACGGGAGATAGTTTACCCACAAGCCAACGCCAGTATCCTTTTGCTCCACCCATAATGAGGGACCTAGAGAAAGAAATTCAGGAAATGCTGGACAATGATGTTATTGAGCCCTCATTCAGTTCGTGGCGTTCCCCAGTATTGTTGGTCAAAAAAGCATCCGGTGAGAATCGCCTGTGTCTCGACAGCCGTCAGTTAAACAAGGTAACTGTAAAAGACTCTTACCCCCTACCTAGAGTGACAACCATTCTGGATAGTTTAAAAAATGCACAGTTTTTATCAACGATCGACCTTCGATCGGCGTTCTGGCAGATTCCTCTTGAGGATACAAGTAAGGAAAAGACAGCGTTTGGTCTCGCAGGAAAGGGCCTGTATCAATTCAAGGTCATGCCGTTTGGGCTTAGCAACGCATCTCAGACACAACAACGGTTGATGGATCGTTTGTTTCCTCCAGAATTCGACGGTAAAGTGTTCACCTATTTAGATGACATAGTAATATGCAACAGTGACTTTGAGGACCATTTGTCGTCATTACGGTTGGTCAAGGAAAAATTGAAGGAGGCGGGCCTCACTATTAATCTCAACAAATGTGAGTTTGCGAGATCCTCGCTAAAATACCTTGGGTATATTGTTGACAAGGAAGGGCTACGAACGGACCCGGAGAAAGTCGTAGCCATTGTGGATTATCCCAGACCGGGTACCTTCACTGAGTTAAAGCGCTTTATTGGCTTAGCTAGCTGGTATCGGCGCTTCGTCCCTAACTTTGCCATGGTAGCCGCGCCACTCCACGACCTGACAAAGGGTGGGAAGAAAGGCAAGCGGGTTTTGTGGAATGAAGATGCCCAGCAGGCGTTTCTTAATCTAAAGACGGCCCTCACCTCAGCTCCAGTGCTAAGGGTACCAGACTTTGCGAAACCGTTCGCGATTCAGTGTGACGCATCTAATAGGGGTACAGGTGGAGTTTTAATTCAAATTATAGACGACGTGGAAGCGCCTATAGCATATACCAGCAAGAAACTTTCGGAAAGGGAGTGCAAATATTCAGCTTCTGAACGTGAACTGTTGAGCGTGCTACACGCAGTTGAGCAATTTCGGCCCTACATAGAAGGGTGTCATTTTAAGATTATAACTGACCATAGTGCACTCCAATGGCTGCACCGTAACAAAGATCCTCATGGTCGCTTGGCGAGATGGGCGATGCGACTACAGCAGTTTGATTACGAAATTGTACACCGCAAAGGAAAGTATAACACTGTTCCTGATGCCTTATCTAGAGCTATTGTTGCAGATGTAGATGTCCTAGATATATCCCCGGAAGATAAGGATGAATGGTACAAGGCGGAAGAGGCTAAGGTGCTTGGCGGAACAAACAAACCAGATTGGGAAATCAGCCAAGGATGCTTATGGAAATATCTAAAACTGAAACAATTCCCAGATGAGTGTTACGATTGGAAGCAAGTTGTACCAGAGAGTCGGCGAATGCATGTTTTAAGAGAGTGCCATGATAGCCCAACGGCAGGACAGGGGTCAAAAAATCGATAAATCGGATACGGCAACATTATTTTTGGCCTACTTTGATCAAAGATGTAAAAGACTATGTTAGGAAATGCGATATATGTGCCAGATATAAATATTCCCAAGAGAAACCATCGGGTCTAATGGGAAAGCAACGGAAGGTATCGCAGCCTTTCCAAATGATCTCTATGGATCTAATGGGACCTTTTCCTAGGTCCAAACGTGGAAACACTATGTTGCTGGTAGTCACGTGCTGGTTCAGCAAGTTTTGCCTTTTGTTTCCAATCAGAAATGGAAAGTCTTCAATTATATCACGACTGCTGGAAGAACAAGTATTTTTGGTGTATGGAGCACCAAGTGTGATAGTGTGCGACAATGGTAAGCAATTCATTTCTAAAGAATTCAAGGACTTAGTGTCTAGTTATGGGGCAAAATTGTGGTATACTCCATCTTACCATCCGCAGGCCAACCCCACCGAGCGGGTGAACAGGGTCATTGGCGCAGCTATTGCGTGCTACGTCAAAGATGATCACAGGGAATGGGACAAATATATTCCTCATATCGGCCACGCAATAAGAACTTCAGTGCACGAAGTTTCGGAAAAAACACCAGCGTACTTATTCTTCGGTCGAGAGGCTGCAGTACACGGAGCAAAACCTTATAGCTTTGGATTGGATGAACCGGTTGTTTTCGACAAAGAGAGATTTGAGGAAAATTTGGAACTTCGTAGTAAGATATACAACGAGGTTTGCGAAAAGATGAAGCAGGCATATGAAACAAATGCGAAACGTTATAATCTACGGCGCCGCGTTTGTGAGTACAGAGAGGGTGACCGTGTTTGGAGGCGAACAAAGAATCTGTCTTGTGCTAGTAAACAGTTTATGAGCAAACTAGCGCCAAAATATGATGAAGCGATAGTTACGAAGAAAATCTCAGAGGACGTTTACAAGCTTCGGAGCCTCAGGGGTAAAGATTTAGGAACCTGGCACTCTAGTGACATGAAGCGTTGTTTTTGAATCCAGTTGGATTCTAGAGAGGAGGGGGGATAATGTGATGCTTGTGCATCATGAAAACGCTGACATTAACTCTTAGGGGCAAATATAATTATTTTTATAATATTTTGATATGTTTGAGTCTCACGTTAGTTATAATTCTAAAACTGAACCTTAGCTTTTCGCACTGCATATTTCGTCTCTAATAACGCCATCTACACGCGATACGGTCATGTTGGTTTAGCGGCGACAAGTATGTTTTGTGAGATTGAGGGTGTCCGTAAAAAGAGAACCGACCGTCATAAAAAATAAAACGGCAGGAGAAATGAAAGCTCCGTAGTTATGTGCCGTAAAATAATTATCTGGACATAGTGAAATGTGATTTGTGGTAAATTTCATTGTTCGGTCATTGAGTGCCATAATCAGGACGTTATTTAGTGAGATAACGGCGAGTGTATTTACAAGAGACGGGGTAAGTGTACCGACGGATTGTATGGATCATTGTTTTGTTTGAAGTGTTCCTTGAATGCTTACCGCATAATGTTTTGTCTCCAGCTTTTGGGAACGCCCTTGCCGTGAGGGGCATTAAGAAATTAATCCATTTTGAGGACATTGGTGGAAGGTTCCTTGCCGAGCATATACGCATATTTCGCCGCAGTTATGCCTGTATGGTTAAGCGGCTTGAGTAGTGGACTAAGGATCGAGGGATACCCGGTTCGAGCCTGGCCGAAGACAAAATCTTTTTGTTTTTTTTTTGTTTTGCTTTTTAATTTATTTTTTTTGTTTTTGTTTCTTTAATTATTTTTTGTTTGTGTCTTTAATTTAGTTTTATTTTATTTTCTTGAAACTTTAAAAACATTTTCTTCTTTTGTTTTCCCAACTTTTAATCTTATTTCATTTTTACTTTTTTTTCTTTTGCAACTGAAAACTACATTATAGTGCATAGGGTCATAAACTTTCACCTTGTACGGATAACGCCTTCTGTCATTACCATCTATAGCCGTATTCTCTTCCCGTAATGGTGACACTGTCATATAATTAGCTTTTTTTAAATAAATTATACTTTGTCTTGTACCATTTGTTTTGATCCAAGAACCTCTAGGAAACGAACCCATGACAAGTTTAAAACATCAATTGACTTTTTGTAGCAGGTATCTATCACATATTTTGATAACTGTCATCTTCGTTCCGCGGTTTAAAGTGTCCCTCGTAAATATTATGATATTAATTCATAACTCAAAGGGTCGTAATAGGCTACTTGACTCAAATCAAATTTAGTGCAAATAATTATTCTTTTCTGTAGTATTTATTGAAAAGATCAATATTTTTCGATTACGGTGTATTAAAAGTGATTGATGGGTTCATATTTTTTATTGAAAAATTTGTTTTATTTTTTTTAATTTCGTACTCTGAACACGGTGTCGGCCATGATGTGACGTCATAGGATCTTAAACTAACTTCATGTCGAATCTTATACGAGTGAAATTCGCCATGGACATGTAGGCATGTAGCTTTGCTGTGACATTGACATAACATAAGTGACATGTCAAATGGTTGTTTTCGGTTTGAGTGACGTCACACCACAGATAATCTAAGCATTAACATGGCTAGTATCGTTTTCGCGCGGTAACGAAAGTTTAAATTTTAAGTTATAATTTTGCGGTTTTCTAGGTCGTGAAAAATAGTTATTTGTTATACAAGGGTGCAAAGTTGTATTTTACCCGCGAGTATGAAATTGAAACACGAGCAAGCGAAAGGATTCTATAGTTGAACCACGAGCGAAGCGAGTGGTTCTAAAATAGAATCCTGAGCAGCGAGTGTTTTAACATACGAGAAGTAAAATACATTTGCACCCGTGTGTAACACAAAACTTTTCCCCTCACTATAGCGAGGAAACTCAAAAAAGGTAATTATTTGTTCACATTACAATCATCATTATCATAGATCATCGTTAGTGATAATAATTTTCCAAATGCATCATGTATTTAATGCAAGATTTTGTCGCAGTAAACTTACCACGAAAAAGTAAACGCAGCACGATTTTAACACATTCCTGTAGTTGCACACCAACGCCAATGCATTATTAAATCATTCTCATTCATTATTTTTACAAAATTATAACAGAACACCCTGAAAGTTGTTTAGTTTACTATTTTTATGCGTGTTGGAGTCGGTAAATAAAGATTATAACCTATAATATTCTTTGACAATGTTGACGTTGACATTTTCTGCGTTTTGTGATTGCATCTAGTCATCTTATCATCATTCACTAAAACAATTGTTACTTATGGAATTTTAGGATTTATATGTTAAAATCATCATATTATATAAAGGTTTGTATTTTACACTAAATTCTCAAACAAATTATTTAATTATCATTAATATGGAACAATTTCCATGAGCATTTTACGTTTTGTTATTCCAAAACCAAGATCATTACTTTGCCACACAAGTGAATAATATGCGTTTTTACACGTTCGTATTAAAGGATAAACGAGCACTTTACGAGCTAGTGAGGGGAAAAATTTTTTTTTTTCTCGTTAATCTGATATTGATTAATAAAATACGACAAACTTTAAAAATGGGTCAAGTAGCCTATTCGTAGTTGAAGGGTTCAAGGATAGAGTTGTCTAATGATACCGTTAGATGTCGCTGTACCAGTCTACGAAAGACATGAATCGCGTAAACAAAATATCGACTTCTCTGTAAATGCTTCTATTGCAGAAAGCCACTGTATGAATAGTTTTATTTTTTTCATTCCCTTTTTGATCAATGGGATAATGGGGTTCATCATGTTAATTTCGGTAATTTAATGTGCGCTAATTCTTAAGGTTCAATAATTTCGATTTCCCTCCAAGGGAGATCGTTGGCGTCAAAGTTGTGTAAAGTTTTTATAAATTTAACCCTTAATTTGGCAATGTTCGTCACAATGAACATAGTCTTCGACCCACTTTTTGTAAGACAGAATTTTCTGCTCTATACAATGGCGAGGAGGCTAGAACGCACGATTTTTTTGAAATTTGCCAAATTAAGGGTTAAGAAGAAAGTGATGTAAAAACGTTTCGTCGCAGGCGGCTTCGTGGTGAACGCGGAGCTGCAGGCGCGCAGCGACGTGTGGGTGGCGGGCGACGCCGCCTGCTTCCATGACGTCACGCTCGGGCGCCGCCGCGTCACGCACCACGACCACGCCGTGCTGTCGGGCCGCCGCGCCGCCGCCAACATGGCCGGCGCCCGAGAGCCCTACACGCACCAGAGCATGTTCTGGAGCGACCTGGGCCCGAGGCTCGGCTACGAGGTCACCGCCGCTCCCAATATTTTACCTAAGGCTTAGCGCGCACTGCGGTTTTTAAAAAGCGGTTCCGCTACCGCCAAAAATGTAACAATAATGGTCAGTGACACACTGAACATTGAACATTATCATACTGAACGTGAAAACCGCGAAAACGCAACCGCAGTGCTAGTTCCTCCGCGGTTCGGCGTTTTCGGCCAGACCGCAACCGCAAGAAAAAAAACCGCAGTGCGTGCTAAGCCCCCCCGAGATACTATGTTTTCTGCAGAAAGTCTGCGCAACTTTTTAATTAGGTGTCCACGTGAAAGTTAAATTCCATTCCAGGCGTAATTATTACTATAGAATATGGTCGTCACTACAAATTTTTTCAGTGTTTGCCAGCTTGCCAGTGTGCCAAAGTGTTTGCCAGTTTACTTGTGCCATAAAAATCATACTTCGTACGTAATTCATTAACCAAATGAAACGCAATCCCTATTTGGTCTTTGGGAATTAAAATTACTGTATCGTCACGTCATACATTATACGTTATCACATTCAACTTATATTAAATATCCTTCCAGGCGATCGGCATTGTAGACGCGCGCCTACCGACGGTGGGCGTGTTCTCGTCGGACGCCGTGACCGACGCGACCACCACCGCCGTCGCCGATGCCGGCGCGGAGTCGGCGTCGGCGTCGGCGGTGCAGCCGGCGGCGGCGGCGGCGGCGGCGGAGTCGGCGCCGGAGACGAAGCGCTACGAGCGCGGCGTGGTGTTCTACCTGCGCGAGCGGCGCGTGGTGGGCGTGCTGCTGTGGAACCTCTTCAACCGCATGCACGTCGCGAGACAGGTAACTCAACCATAAATTATTTGTTGATGTACTGTTCCTTCATGAAATTTTTTCTCCATATTTCCCAAGTGTTTTTGTCACCGTAATAATACGTCGCAGGATAAGGTTTATAATCAATATTTATCTATTGGACGGATGTGTATGTGTAACACAAAAAACTTTATCTGCCTCTAGCACAAAATCCCTAGCAATCTAAAATATACAAACACCACACGAAGGCAGCAAGAATATGTGATATGCTCGAATGCCGCTCTAAACCTGTATCAGATATTTTTGCGATCTTCCGTATAATGTGCCATGTAATTGATGATGTTCCATTCTACAATATTATCTATTTTGCTGTTTAAGTTTTGGTAAATGTTCATAAATTCACTCTCGCTGTACTGAAAACCTGTTTTGTATGCAGGTCCTGGCGCAGGGCGAGTTCGATGACCTTTTCGAGGTGGCCAAGCTGTTCTCGCCGCACGAGGAGGACTAGTGTGCTTGACTGTACTCGCCACACGAGGAGGATTAGTCCGCCTGACTGTACCCGCCGCGCCGCCTGACTGTACATATTACAATAAATTACTTCAATAAAACATACCGCAACTGCCTCTGTTCTCGTTTCATTACTTTGACGTCGGGCTAAACAATCTATCGGAAAAAAAACAATTATTTTTTCAATTTCACTGCCTTCTCTGACTGACAAAAATGTCCAAATGCTTGCTCTACAGAACAATATACACAAGCCACAAAAAGTCCCACCAATTTGTGGTTTTATTGTCATTTCAGTTCAAATAAATGTTCAAATCAATGCAATAAATAAAAAGATACCAAAACGTCCTCAATGTACTCACGGCTTCCAATGGGATGTGCAAACGAGGCGAGAGTAGGATCGCGGTATCTATAACGTAGACCAGCGTTTTCAACATCATTATATTGTAGTAGTTTCAATTAAGTTTGATCCCTGAACCGACAGATGGCGCTAAATACCTGAAAGATCGCGATATTAAAATTTTCCTTCCAACATCCAGGCGATTTCCGCAATAGAGAGGTTAGGTTCGGCTCGGAGTTAGGTTTGCTATGAGTTAGGTTTGCTATGAGTTAGGTTTGCTATGAGTTAGGTTTGCTATGAGTTAGGTTTGCTATGAGTTAGGTTTGCTATGAGTTAGGTTTGCTATGAGTTAGGTTTGCTATGAGTTAGGTTTGCTATGAGTTAGGTTTGCTATGAGTTAGGTTTGCTATGAGTTAGGTTTGCTATGAGTTAGGTTTGCTATGAGTTAGGTTTGCTATGAGTTAGGTTTGCTATGAGTTAGGTTTGCTATGAGTTAGGTTTGCTATGAGTTAGGTTTGCTATGAGTTAGGTTTGCTATGAGTTAGGTTTGCTATGAGTTAGGTTTGCTATGAGTTAGGTTTGCTATGAGTTAGGTTTGCTATGAGTTAGGTTTGCTATGAGTTAGGTTTGCTATGAGTTAGGTTTGCTATGAGTTAGGTTTGCTATGAGTTAGGTTTGCTATGAGTTAGGTTTGCTATGAGTTAGGTTGCTATGAGTAGGTTTGCTATGAGTTAGGTTTGCTATGAGTTAGGTTTGCTATGAGTTAGGTTTGCTATGAGTTAGGTTTGCTATGAGTTAGGTTTGCTATGAGTTAGGTTTGCT
>JALPQI010001567.1:0-109495 GCA_025490895.1 Thaumatotibia leucotreta | reverse complement strand
CATCTTTACACAAATCGACCTAGTCCCACGGTAAGCTCAATTAAGGCTTATGACGTGGGTACCAGGCAACGATATATATAATAGATATATACATATAGATACTTAAATACATAGACAGCCATGACTAAGGAACAAATATTTGTGATAGATAAATACACAAATAATGCCCTCGCCGGGATTCGAATCCGGAACCTCCAGCTTCGTAGGCAGGGTCACTACCAACTGGGCTACGGAGGCTGACCTTTTAACCTATTACTTAGCATACGAGGTTGAAATTCAGGAAATGTCTCGCTCAGAGCAGTCCCTAACAATTCTAACACTAGCATGAAACACTTTTAATCAGCAAACATTTCCCAGGCCCCTAAAAGAACAAAGGACTGCCGCCGGAAGTGGCGGAAGTCGCGTCATAAACATGGCCGCCGCTGATAAGCTTTACGAGGTACAGTCAGACGCGACTACTGACTATTTCAAATGACTTTTTCCCCTCACTAGCTCGTAAAGTGTTCGTTTATCCTTTAATACGAACGTGTAAAAACGCATATTATTCACTTGTGTGGCAAAGTAATGACCTTGGTTTTGGAATAACAAAACGTAAAATGCCCATGGAAATTGTTCCATATTAATGATAATTAAATAATTTGTTTGAGAATTTAGTGTAAAATACAAACCTTTATATTATATGATGATTTTAACATATAAATCCTAAAATTCCATAAGTAACAATTGTTTTAGTGAATGATGATAAGATGACTAGATGCAATCACAAAACGCAGAAAATGTCAACGTCAACATTGTCAAAGAATATTATAGGTTATAATCTTTATTTACCGACTCGAACACGCATAAAAATAGTAAACTAAACAACTTTCAGGGTGTTCTGTTATAATTTTGTAAAAATAATGAATGTGAATGATTTAATAATGCATTGGCGTTGGTGTGCAATTACAGGAATGTGTTAAAATCGTGCTGCGTTTACTTTTTCGTGCTAAGTTTACTGCGACAAAATCTTGCATTAAATACATGATGCATTTGGAAAATTATTATCATTAACCCGATGATGATTGTAATGTGAACAAATAATTACCTTTTTTGAGTTTCCTCGCTATAGTGAGGGGAAAAGTTTTGTGTTACACACGGGTGCAAATGTATTTTACTTCTCGTATGTTAAAACACTCACTGCGCTCAGGATTCTATTTTAGAACCACTCGCTTCGCTCGTGGTTCAACTATAGAATCCTTTCGCTTGCTCGTGTTTCAATTTCATACTCGCGGGTAAAATACAACTTTGCACCCTTGTATAACAAATAACTATTACACCCTTTTTCAAAAATTTCGCAGTGCATCTCGAGCCCTTATTTCACCATGGGGAGTTGGGGACAATTGTAAAAAAATGTTTCGCCTATTGCCAGCGTCTATAATAGGTGACGGTTACTTACCATCGGACGTGCCGTGTGTTTGTTTGCCACCAAAATAAATTGCATTGCAAAAACTTTAATAAATCAGCAGTGAATAGCTACTTTTTGCGGAGTAAAATTACAATTCTCTCAAGAAACACGACAACTGTAGCAAAATTCTGACACAGACCGAACCTCATGTCAAGAATAAACGAAAAATCTTCAACCTAACGTTGTAATAATTGTCACTACCTTCGGAAAATAAAAAGTTTATCAACAATGTCAAAATGTTTTTTTCAAGTAATTTTATATTGGTAGCAAACAAGCATATGAACTATCCATTAGTAAGCGGTATCTGTAGCCTACGGTGGCCTGTGACGTCAGTTAAACTGCCATTTTACAATGGTCTTACCTGTCATCATGGTGAAATAAGGGCCTGATGTGTATTTACAGTCATGTCAATACAAAACACAGTTTGCTGAGAGCGCTGACGAAGTAGTGGAGACATCACTTGCGAAAGCAGATGACATGGATTTGAATCCCACCTCTAGGTAATTTTCCTTTGATTGTTTATTTTGTGCGTTAGTAGGAAATGAAAAAAAATATAAGAAAAACCTAAACACTTTGGGCTGAGTGCCTTAGCTGCATTAGGAGGTAAATGCTCATAATCGCCAAGCTGGGCTAGCGGGTTGGCGATCCTTAATTTTTTGAAGATTTAACACGTTCGACTCCGGTGACACAGCGTCTGTGATCAACCAAATCTAACTCCTATGCCAGTTACACACATACATGATCAAAGTAATCTCATTCTTATGCCACAAGCATAAATGAAGTCCTTACTCCTATGTCAGAGCCATAAAAATACGAACGTTTTTGATACAAGTGCTGTGTCGCCGGCATAGGAGTACAATATTTTCGGTCACACATGCGTGTCGCTGGCATAGTAGTTCTATCAGATAATTCACTTAGTGAAACAATACCGGAGGCGTACGTGTTAACCTCCTGCCGCCCAGAGGCCTATTAAAAGGTCTCCTCAAACAAATGAAATCCTATTCTATTTCCTGCACTATTAATTCAAATTTCACTGGCAACTTTTACTGTCTGGGCGGCAGGAGGTTAAAACGGGCAGTAACGTCATCATAGTGGAAACTCTACCGCGATCTAAGCTTTAGTAACTAAATACCGTATGATTGATTATATGTATTTAACTATTTTTGTAATTTGAGGTGTGAAATGTAGAGTTATTGTATTTTTACTGGCAACTGTACATACGATAAGCCAGTGATGGTGGATATGAACACCAAATCCGGTTTGAAGGATCATTGTCGGTTAATTTATTAACCTTTTATACTTGTTTATTGATTCCGGTTCTAAGCTTTATTTAGAAAGGTACCCATAATAATGCACGCCTTATCGTCATTTGTTTAAAGTACTTACAGTTTTAAACTCTATTATACAGGTTGGGAAGGGACATCGTTCCTTCCCGCTACCGACCGAGTCTACCAACCATTACGATGAATTTTCAGTATAGTACCAACGTAGAAATATAAAAAAATTACTCCTCATACAAAGTGAGTGATAAGTTAGAGTTCAATAGTATGGAAAAGTCAATTTTCCATGTACGCTTTCGATGTTAGTCCCATACTGAAAGTTCATCGTAATGGTGGGGACCATTTTTGAAAGGCAATGTAGTATGCCGTGCGGGTGTACTGCCATTTGGCAAATTATGTTTCCCAAATATGACTTCCCAAACAACTTATTGCAATAGTCTCATTTCCCAAACAAATCTTTAGCAAAGTTAGATTTCTCATTTTATTCATTTGGTCAAATTATTATTTTGCAAAATTTCACTTCGTCAAAATTTTATTAAGCAAATTCTTATTAAGCAAATGTTTTATTTTGTCATAAGTTAAAATCCAAAAAAAATAAAATTCTCAAATTTGATACTTCGCAAGCTCTACTTATAGCAAAAGCCTGGCAAATGATAATATTATTTAAAGTTCGTATCCTGTATAGACCTATACAGGAATTTCGTACTTTTTTGCACAACCCTTGACTTGAACTTGCCTGGAACAAAAAACGTATGTCATGAATAATTGGTATCATAATAAATGAAGTGAAAAAATAATATTTTTTATTGGTAGGTACTAAGAAGGCACACATAGCCACGGATAAAAAAAAACTATATTTTTATTTTCATTTTCATAAAAAAAACTATCCCAGAGCCACCGTTAGGTACGACGACGAGCGAAGCGAGGAGGAGTGTTAGGTGAAACTGCGACCATACAGCGCACGAGCCGAGCGAGCGAAGCGAGCGTGCCGCGGCAGCGGCCGGCGAGTGCCAGAACCGACTGTTTTGTTATTCCCTCGGCATTGCGTTCCCTCATCAGTTTAATCTAAATTACTGTTACGAGAACCCGACTTTTAATTGTTTATCAACATAATATAAAACCCCGTGTGAGCTTTTATAAAAAAAAAACATAAACATACCTATATAAAATTCGCCTCTAACTATTAGGGTGGGTCATTTTTCAAAAATTTCGATTTTCTGAAGATAATAGTTACAAAACGGTGCCATTTGATATTTGATTATCACTCTTAATTTTATTATATTTTTAATTTAAGTTTTTCTGCCTCCGGATTTGATTAGTAATTTTCTTAAAATGTATGGAACTTCAAAAAAAAAAGTTATTATTTTTGACTTTTTTTTCGTCTCTTTTGGCTCCATAACTATAGAAAAGCTATTTCCAGGTAAACACAATACTCATACATAGCTCAAGTTGCAATAAAAAGTAAAAACATAGATATCAACTGTGGTCAGTACAAAATGTACTGAAGTTTCTATGAAATCTTTCAATTAGATCCGGAGGCAGAAAATTAATTCCGATGGCCAAATAATTTTGCACACTCTTTGTCGACCTAATTCCGGAACTATTGACAACTGTTACTAGTAAAAAACAAATACTTTTTTTTTCTTCATACATCAGTGACCCACCCTACTAACTATACCCAAAAACATTGGTAATTTGCCAGCTAAGCCATCAACTACATGAAAATATGCATTTTAAAAAGTTCCAATTAAAATAAAAACCAAGCCCAAAGATAGAATTTCCAACCATTTAGTTGGGAAATAAAACGATTTCATAAGATTCAATTGGAATAATTATGATCTTTCGGTGAAATGACATGATGCGAAAAATTGGTTGCGATGTAATATTGTATATGCGGTATAAATCGTATGCCATACAATATTTTGGGATTAGTATGTTACGCCAAACGATGCATTTGCCAAAAAATATTTTGGGAAAATAAAAACGACCAAGTAATTATTTGCTAAACAATCGCTTGCCAACAAAAAGGCTTGCTAACTGTAAAATTGCGATAAGTAGTTTTGACAATTGAATTTTTGCAAAATGAAAATTTGGGAAAAATAGTTTGCGATGTGATACTTTGGGAAAAATTATTTGCCAAACATTAGTAAACCATGCCGTGCGGCTTCCATGTTTTATTTGTTCGTAGCTCCTCCGCTACCAAATATTCCTACTAAAACCAATCAATTGACTCCACGGATTACGTTGTTTGCGCCTGAACACAAGATTAGACCAACCCCATTACTTTTTATGACATGTTTAAAATTAAACTAATTAAGAAATGTAAACAATAAACAAGTTAGTTTATTACACGTCGAGAAACACGTGAGGAAACGTAAACATGGCGATCCATTAGACTACGCTTTATAGCGGACAGCAAGACAAACAAACTGACTGAAGGAAGACATTATTCATATTGGTTTTATGGCACGTTTGATAAATAAAATGTAGATATCTGTAATGTATAATCAGAATAATAATACATATTAATATGGATATAGACCAAACGAGCATTCTATTCCCCACTCTACGAAATTCGTTCGTTACACAAAACGTGATTCGTCGAAATTCGTTGATTTCGTAGAGTGAGGGATAGAATGAGCAATCGCTTGTTTGGTCTAAATCCACCTTTATGTGTATTAATTTTATTGAAAGCTTAGAGATTGGCGTATTTCCTACAAATAATTAGAAAATTTGTTTCTCAGAAATCTGTATATTCTTGTAAATTGAAAATCAATTAAGTATATAATCTAACCTTCCACTGTGTGCGTCACGTTTAAACCTTACAATTAGGTACTTAGGTATAAATTAGGTATATATATTTACATAAACAAACACACTTTCTTACAAGAATTGGAAGTAACAGTATCGTTAGAGCAATATTCATTGTGTAATTGTAATTTTAAGTCAGTCGAAGCCAAAGTATTTTTTTATTTACTAATTATATAAATCTGATTCCAGTCTTTCGTATACGTGTATAAAGTAATAATTACTAATAAGCAAGTTTCTATTGCAAAAAATATTTTAGAGGTACTATAAGGTGCAAAACTCTGTTTAGTTATGAATGAATTCATTCCTCAATTAGGTATATTTGTAACCAAGTATATGAGTACCTAGATTGAAACACAATGGTACACATATTAGATCTCTCTCAAATATGTACAAATGTCATACCTATGTATTTTTACGAATGATAATCCAATAATAAAAATATCATCGATTTCCAGCCACCTAATTTTTAAATCTTCAAATTATTATAGTCATACATAACAGCTACCAAATCCCTAATATCCGACAACCGGCTCAGAGCTATATAAATTACGTTGTTTTGTCAGGTTGTTAGCTACTTACCATGCCGAATACCCTCATAAATAAAGTTCGGAAAGCCAGTTACCGAAATAAAAGTTGTCTAAAATATGGGGGCTCCTTAACAAGACGTAACGTCGGCAAATAAAAAACTAACCGGGGCGGTAGCGTTAATCTGAGCCGACGACGAGGCACAGTGGATCGAAATAAACAGTAGCCGTATTTTAAAGACAAACGGGTCTTAATCGCGTAAACTTACGTTTAATTATATTATTATCCTGACGTTTCGGGCATGACGTTACACCCGTGGTCGCAGGCAGACTGGCGAGAGAATGTATCAACACCTTCGAGCTGCGCGGGTTTTTCGAACTACCCGCACTTGATCTTGATTATTCACTTCTAGGCTAGGGTTGTCACTAGGCCTACACACAACACTCACAACATCCAATGGCTTTAAAATGGATGTTTCACCACGCTTACATTTGTAAATCACGGGATTCCACGCGGATGAGATTCCTTGCCCCTCATTTTGATTAAAATTCCGATGTTTCTTAATTTCAATAGCTTCACGTACTTTTCGGCTATGATGTATACGCTCGGTTGAGAGGACTTTCGGGTTATGGAGCTCAATCCAGTGGTTAGGTCCGGACTCCAACAAATGCTCGGCCACAGCAGACTTATTCGTTTGACGCTTTTTAACAGCCGTGATATGTTCCTTGACCCTTTCCGCTATGGTGCGTTTGGTTTCCCCAATATAGGAACTACCACAGCTACAATCGATTTTATAAACGACCGGTGTGTGGTAAGGTAAACGACCGGTGTGGGTTGCCGTCTGTTCATTATGTAGCCATTTCTCTTCAGAAACTCCTGAACGTGCGACATCTCAATTTCTAGAAATTCAGGGTCACAAAGGTCATGTGCTCTGTTCTTCAGAGAATTAACCACGGACTGAAGCTGCCGGGGGTGGTGGTGAGACAGAGCGTTCAAATACCTGTCTGTATGTGTGGGCTTCCTATAGACAGTGTGCGCCAAAGAACCATCATCTCGACCTATCACCTTTACGTCCAGAAAAGGCAAACTGCGCTCCGATTCCAATTCATTTATGTGAATCTGGCTTTAGTATGAATGGAATTGAGATACTGGAGTAATTGCTCAACTTCATGCTTGCCACCTCTCATAACGCAGAAGACATCATCGACATATCGCTTCCATAATTTCACTGCCCATGGTTGCGTTGCAGATCTATGCTGGCCTCGAAATGCTCCATCCAGATATTTGCTAAAACCGGTGCTACAGGGCTACCCATAGCAACATAGTGCGTGTAGTGCAGTGTTATCATGTAGTGATTTTGATGTGTGGGATCGGATTACCTTCGAACAAGCGGAACGTATTTTGTATTATAGAAGTGAGGTACATGATAAAAAATACGAAAAGTTGCTGTATCGATATGGAAATAATATTAAGTATAGTATTAAGTAGTGTGTGTGACTACTGGGGAAAAAATAAAAGTTCGAATGAAAATATTTAGTTCATTAAATAATTTCAGTTTTCACATTAACTACAATGTGTATTCGTACTGTAATATTCTCCCGACTGCGTATACGGCTTCAAAGTGGCGCTCACCGCGTTAATCACTCTTCCACCCGACTGTACGATGGTTATCTGCTTATTGCCTGTAGTGCACACTTTAAATTATGTTGACGCCGACTGTACAGTATCGTATTTCGTGCCTGCATAGATTCCAGTTTGTAAGTGCCTATAATTTTAACGCTTGAGTGTAAGATATGGCGTGTTTAGTTACTAGCTTTTATTTATATCGGTGGCAACTGAGCATCAGGCCTGCTACCGTGAACACGAATACTTAGCAGATTGCTAAATTAGGAGACGTTTATGAATAAGGGGGTTGGTTTCGGACGCCATGACACGCCATGCTTAGACAAGTTGCCAATCGCTAACGCTTAATCGTTAATCGTAAACGAAATAGGGGCCGGTTACCATGAGCACAGAATAAATAAGAGGAGAGTGCTTTATACAAGCGTCAATCGTAAACTAACTGTCTTTGTTGCACTAATGTTAAAGAGTGACAGAGAGGAAAAACTACGATACGCTACTAAGCGTTAGCGATTGGCAACTAGGCTAAGCATTCTGATATTTGTGTGCACCTTTGGCCGCTTCGATGTATGTGATGGCGACTGTACAAACCGTGTCGAGTGACCAGGCCTACTAAAATTCGCGAAAATCGAAATTCGTAAATTTCGGGGTTTGTCTCTGTCATTCCAACGAAGGCGTCATTAGAGTGACAGAGAAAAATCCCCGCAATTTGCGGATTTCGTAGTTCGCGGTAGGGCAGCTGGTCTGATGGTCAACAGCTACTGTAGTTTAACAATACCTGCAATGTAGATGTCTCCCAACTCTTTAGAAAACCGGCCAAGAGCATGTCGGGCCACGCTCATTGTAGGGTTCCGAGGGGCCGATTATATTCGAAATAGTTTTATTGTAAGTATTGTATACGCCCAGTAGGTACTCATAATCTTTTAAAAAATTTTTGAACCTATGGATCTAAAGTTAGAGGGGACACATTTTTTTTTCTTCTGGAGCAGCTGTCTCCGAAAATTAGAAAAACTTTCTTTTGGGCTATTGTTTTCTAAAGACCTACTCAACGATACCCCACACATTACAGCAAAATAAAAAAATCCATATTTACTACTAGGGGAGGTCCCCAAATAATTTTGTTTTTATATTTTATTCTACCATTTTTTCGGCGTGATTAATATGTATACCTGTATCAAATTACAAATTCCTAGTAATAACGGCTACGAGCTATGCTGCAGATAGCCGGACCGCGAAACTATAAGGGTTCCTAGTTTACTATAGGACCCTGCCTATTGGGCCGCGTGGTGACTGGTGACGGCAGTAAGAATACATTTGTCACCACCCCTCCTCGTGCGGGTGTCGTAAGAGTCGACAAAGGAATTGAAGAGTCACTGACCATTTTTGATAACGATTGATGATGGGCAGCAGCGTCATCACTGTAGACACATTACTGCGATCGCCAATCCGCTTGCCCAGCGTGGCGAGTATGGGCATTTACCTCCTAATGCGTCTATACGCATAGTTTAATAGGAGAGGCCTTTGTCCAGCAGTGGACTATCATAGGCTGATGATGATGATGACAGGACCCTAAAAATGGGACCAGGAATGTGCTAGGATATTGATAATGATTAGGGGTCGGAACACTCGGAACTATGGGTGCAAAACTTTAACTAAACTTCTCAAGTGAACTTGACATAGCACATACACATTTACATAAAATATACATATCTACACACCCACACATTGTAAGTAGAAGATTCCGAGATAGGGAATAAAATTGGATACAGATTTTTCAATAATATTCGTATTTTCTTGGTTTAAGTGTTCCCATATGTCAATTTTAAAGTTTCGTTAAAGTTTTGCACACATAGTTCCGACCCCTAATAATGATTTTGTATTTGTAGGCCTAGCACAGACTTCGAAAATCTTAAATCTGTCACTCCAATGACGCCTTTGTTGGAGTGACCGAGACGAATCATCGTCTACAAATTTCGAAGTTTGCGGTAGTAGGCTTGTTTCTATTACATCGTGTAATGGGCATTTCGATTACTCAGAATGAAAACGTCACTATCCAAAAATTCGAGTCATTGAGCTATCAATGCCATCTAGCCAATCTTGCTGCAAAGAATTCAATGCGAAGACGCCCATATAATAGCTCTAGCGCAATTATGAGCGCTAGAGCTAGAGAGCCGTGACTTCGGTGACATAATTACTTGATATCCGTGGGTATCTCATACAAATTTTGGATTTAGTAGTTGTTAATACGTCTACCAACATATTCAAAAATGCATGTATCTATCTCTCACGGGATTCGTGTGATAAGGTTGCCACCGAAGTCATAGCGGTTGAAACGTTCGGAAAATGCCCAAATGAATTCGGTGATTCAGTGGGGCTACAGTATTGTGGAACCTCTAGTTATAAAAATAAAAAAAGCCTTTATTTCTTACAGTGTTAATTTAAATACAATAATAACAATGTGTTGACAATTTTTCGTTTTGTGGTACTAATAGTAAAAAATAAGATTCTAAATACTACTACTAGTTAGGTATATTTAAAAATAATGATGCGCAAAGATCATTTTTAGGGTTCCGTAGCCAAAATGGCAAAAACGGAACCCTTATAGATTCGTCATGTCCGTCTGTCCGTCTGTCCGTCTGTCCGTCTGTCACAGCCGATTTACTCGGAAACTATAAATGCTACAGTAACGAAATTTGGTAAGGATATGTGTTATATGAACCGCTACAGGATTATGATACTAAATTGTAAAAAAAACCATTGGGGTGGGGGCCCTCCATACATGTAACTGAGGGATAGAATTTTTTTTTTTGTTGTATATAACCCTTTACGACCGAGACAAAAAATATCTAAAATCTTAAGAAAAATGCATTTAGATCGTTTTAAATTATGTTCGAATACTTGTAAAAAATAATAAAAAAAATCAAATTGCCTTTTATCATTAAAAAAATCGCATGCACGAAAGTGACGTTCAGGATCTATATGTAAATGCAAGATCTTGCAAATTAGTATGGACATGCCGAAAAACATTAATAAAACACATTATTTGACGAAAAAACTTTCTATCATAAGCGATCTTTCATTTCTAGGGTTCCGTATCACAAGAAGAAAAAAAACGGAGCCCTCATAGGATCACTGGCGTGTCTATCTGTCCGTCTGTTACAACCGATTTACTCCGATGCTACTACTGGGCAGATTGAGTTGAATTTTCGCACACTTATGTAAGTTTGTGACCCAACGATGGATGTGGAACGTAAAAAAAAGAGTTTTTAATATGAGGGCTACTTTTAGGGGGTAAATTATAAAATAAAAATCAAAATTTTCACTTCATGATTTCGAGAAGATAAAATGTATTATCAATGCTAATAATAATATAATGTATGCATTAATGCGACGATTTTTAGGAATCAACGTGTAATAAACAGTACTATTTGCAATATACACTTTTACTGACTGGGAAAAACGACAAATCTAGAAATCATATTACATTTTACAAATTCACACAAGAAAAAAAACGATATTTACTACACATTGAGTTTTCCGCAGGAATTCAACAATAGATTTAAAGATTTCAACGGAATTAACGGGTTTTAATAGCCAAACAAGAAAATATTTGTGGTTTAATACTTAAAAAGCATATGCTAGAAAGTACTACGTCGTGCACAAGCAGAATTAGCAGTAATCTCGCACTTAGCTTTAGTGATGATGTGAAGCTTTCGAAGATAGACATAGCAAAGTTTACCGGAAACTATCAAGATTGGACGTCCTTCTTCAGTGTGTTTTCATCATTAATCCACAAATAAGCAGAGTTCTTAAGAGCAACATTCATAATAGCAAAGCTAAAGCAATTCGAGAGATATTAGGTATGGACAAATATGGAGTGCCTTACTAAGATGAAAGTACAAGGTATTATTAACCCTAGTTCCTTGGATACGCTGATTAAAATACCATGAAATATGTACCTAACGAATTAGACGAAATATGTAACCAATTCTTCAAAACATAATTCTTGGTTTTATTTTATGCACAGACCCATTATGCATAATCGTGCAAATATTTATGACGAACGATTTACGAGCTACGACCGAACCTACAATTTTGTGCACTTATTATTTATAGGCATATTGTTTTCACGAAATCACTTAATTTTATTCTAATTTGTGCTAAATTTAAACGTTTAACTCTTTAAGAGTAAGTATCACTCAATAAATAGAAGGTTTGTCACCACAAATATACGAAATTATGAACTTACGTGCGCTACTACTCCCACCAAAATACATCGCCATCTTCAACGCTGTCTTGCGACTGACTGATGCGGCCGCCCTAAGGTATTTGCAACTTTTACGCGTCGGCTAGTATCTGCAGATTCCATCGGTATAGGTTTGAGCTCGAAAATACAATTTACTTGGTGACAGGATTTTTGCAAAGTAATTTGCAGGATTATATCAAACCGGTCGGAAAGGGATAAGCGTGTGGGGTATTAATAGAAAGGTCTTTGAAAATGATATGAAGGTTTATAAATCTCATGTTTATTTAAGCAAATCGTTTTCGAGATATCAGCTCTCAAAGTCTGAAAAATGTGTCCCCCACCTCTATTTTTTAAACTACGCGATATAAAATTCTAAAAAAAATATATGTTATGCACATTAATAAACTCTATCAACGATTTTTGGTTTGATTAAATTATCTTCTATAGTTTTTGAGGTAGGTTGATTTAACTGTATTTTTTTATAATAAATCGATAATGGTACGGAACCCTTCGCGCGCGAGTCCGACTCGCACTTGGCCGGTTTTTTAGGTTTAGATTTTTTCTGCAAGAACCACTCTGCAGGAAAAGGCCTCCTCCAAAGTGGCCCAGTATTCTCTGGATTTCGCTGATTCGATCCAGTGTGGTCCACTGGATCCGCTGTGGCTTTAATTTCGTCGTCCCATCTATTCATGCCTACCTTGCTTTCTTTTGCCTACAGGTCCTCTCCATGCCGTTACAGTTTCTGTCCATCTCCGGTCTCGTATTCGTGCAACATGTCCACCTCTAATTAATTCGTCGCTTTTAATACGTATTTGAGAGTACGTTTTTGACATGTCTTTCAGTCTCAGTTACTCGTGCAGAAGCTGTCCAGTTATATTGACAGGTGTTAGGGCTGTCTAAGTGTCCATTCGAAGGTACAAGGTATTTTCGTATCTTATTCTATCTGCATGTTCAGCTCGTATCCAGTCATTGCTGAGTACTTAGGTCAACTTACGTGTGTTTTGCCGTTAGTATTATACATGCAGCGCCCATATTGAAGAAGTTTTTCAAATTATGTCCGTGGCCGCTTTTAATCACTGGCCCACTACTGCGAAAATCTAAATTCGAAAATATCGAGGATTTTTCTCTGTCACTCCAACGAAGGAGTAATAAGAGTGAGAGAGACAAATCCTCGAAAGCAGATTTCGAAGTTCGCGGTAGGGCCGCTGTACCACTTGTCATCTTCCATTGCAGCCAAAGCGATTTTATGGGTAAATAACCCATTTTATTCGTTAGTTGGCAACTTGGCATTAGTGCCGTCTGGTTAGCCATCACCACAAGGCTCTTACGAGTACGACAAATACATTTGTCACCATCCCAACTCTTTCCGCCGGTGTCGTTAGTCGTCTAAGGGATTGAGTGTCACTGACCATTCTTTGATAAAAGATTGATCATAGGCAGCAGCGTCATCAACTCATCATAGTGGACACATTACTGCGATCGCCTATCTGCTTGCCAAGCGTGGCGATTATGGGTATTTACGTCCTAATGCGTCTATGCGCAATACGCACAGTTAATAGGAGAAACCTACGTCCAGCAGTGGATTGAGATGGGTTGATGATGTGTACGTGTATTGGTTCTAAAATAATTTCACGAAAATGTTGACTATGTTTTAGCATCGAGCGTACAGCATGTTTGATTAATACTTGAGAGATTCCTTTCCTATTAAACTGTATTACGTTTGAGACCTGCGGCCCTACCGCGAAAAACGAGACTCGTAAATTTCGAGGATTTATCTCTTTCACTCTAATGACGCCTTCGTTTGAGTAACAGAGAAAAATCCTCGAAATTTACGACCTTCGATTTTCGCGGTAGCAGGCCTATAACCGTACCATGAGCTTCATCATCATCTTCATCATTTCAGCCATAGGACGTTCACTGCTGGACATAGGCCTCCTCAATAGACTTCCACTTTTGGACAGCGTGGACGTCCCACGCTGCGTTTACCAGTACGTGGTCTCCACTCGAGTACCTTCTTGACCCAACGGCCATCGGTTCTTCGAGAAATTTGCCCTGCCCATTGCCACTTCAGCTTGCTTACCCGATATGCTATGTCGGTAACCATCGTTCGCTTACGGATCTCCTCATTCCTGATCCGGTCTCGCAGAGTGATTCCGAGCATAGCTCTACCATGAGCTTGCGCGGCATAATAAACGCGCGTCTACTTTTTACCTATCCCGCTTGTACTCGCATATTAGTGCGCAAGCCGGATAGAAAGTAAACGCGCCTTAATAAAAGTGGATTTAGACCAAACAAGCATGCACTCATTCTATCCCCCACTCTACGAAATTCGTTCGTTACACACTACGAACAAATAAAACATGGAAGCCGCACGCCATACTAAATTGCCTTTCAAAAACGGTCCTGAATTTTAGTTGACAAATGTCACCCCCTCTTTAATGCATCACGGCAATGAATTTCAATGTCAACCTATAAAAACTTAAGCCGCCATTTAAAAATAGTTGTGATTGGACATATTCTATAAACATTTGTCAAAGATGTTGCGCCGAAATATGCGCGGTGTTAAGAAAAGCGCTGTGTTCTGCCCATCTTGGCACAATTGAACAATTGATTTTGGGGGCATTTTTGAGCTGGCGTTAGGCGTCCATGTTATATCTGGCACCCTAGTGAAAAGAGGTATAAGTCGAAATTTGCCACTTTACAGGAGAGCCAAAAAACGATTGGCGAAATTATTAAAAATGACTGTGCTTAAATGGCAAACGAATTTGAATAACTTTAAATGTAGTTTGAGTAAATACAATGCGCTCTTTCACATGCCGGCATTGCATTATGGCTAAAAAGAAAAGTTTAAAAAAAAATTGACTTGTATCCCTTGAAATAAATGCTATTTAGAAATATAAACAAATTAGTACCCCTTTTCACATATTTTGGACATTAGTGAAAACGGGTATACATTCAACTTATTTTATGATAACTCTTTTTGAGATGCACTTTTACGAAAAAGTTTTACCTAAGTTTGTTTGCGAAATTAATTTAAATGGCATAGTGTATACGTATACAACATAATCCCAAAAAAACCGACTTATACCTTTGTGCACAAAATGTTAGTAACGTGTAATAGGGAATAACAAGATTTATATTAATCACTTTATTCAATTGTATCCAAATTCTATGAAATAAGTTACAATAAAAACATTTCTTTTTTCCATTTTTTATTAAAACTTACTTCCTTGAATTAGAAAAATATAGTAGCAAAAAATTACATAATGTAACATTTATTTATTCTTTTAAAATAAATAAATTGTACTTTCAAAATCCTGTCATAATATTTTTTTCTCATGCCTTATTTCGCTAAACACGGTACTTGACTAAAAACCTAAATAGTGCAAAATACTCTATTTTCTACGGATTCATGAAAGTAAATAATTTATCTCATGAAATTAAATACTCATATATCAATTTCATTTCATTATTTACTACATTGTCTAGTCCTACTTTCCGAATTATGACTTGTGCCCTGGATGTCGTGCGCGCAGCTCCTAGGTACGTTCCGTAACGCCTGAATGGCAATGTTGTATCTTATCGAGTCACCTAATACAACATACTAACATACTATTGAAAATCGATATTTTATTTAAAAAACCTATTATCTACCTATAGCCTATACAACTGTGAAAAAATTAAGTTCGAAATAAGCATAAATAAAGCAAAGCACGACCGAAGGGAGTGTTTTCAATCGACACGATTTACGAATTTCCTTTTCGCACGTGTATTATACGATATTTTTCAGTATAGATGGCCTTGCGAAGTTTTCAACCTGACAAGATATAAACAACTTCTCGCACTAGTGTGTAAAATAGTACATTGTGTATTTAGGGCGGTAAGTAAGAATTTGCGAACGAGTGTGAAAGTAAAGCCCGCGCCTTCGGCTTGGGCGTTCACGAGTTCATAATTCTTGTACCGCCCGTGGTACACACAATGTTTTTCATCACACCTGTGATGCAAAAAAGTAAATAAAACAATATATTTTCACAAAACTGCTCTAAAATGTCTAAATCAGGGATGACTTAATTTCATCATTTTCATAAAAGAAATCTCGGCGCGGCGCGCGGCGTGCGCCGGACCGCGCTAGTGCGACGTAATGTTGTATGAAAATCCTTAACGGCCTACTAGGACGTAATGACGCACCTACGGCGCGCATCACCGCAGCGTATTGGCGCACTTACCGAACAGGTGTGATGAAAAATTTATTTCAGTCGTTTCGGGTGACGTTGCAGTGTTCTGTATGGAATCTTAATAAACAGACTTTAATCGACGAGTATAAAAAGCCTGTCACTATTATGTTCTATCGATTATAATTCTTATAAAATTTGTATAGGTAGTATATACGATCAACTTGAATTATTGTGTTAATTATACATTAACTTTATTAATTTTGTTACTAGAAAATTAGAAATTTATTAATATTTGTTTTCATTATGTTAGCATTCGTAAAAAGTGGCCGGGCATGGTTTCCGCGCGGCTGTTTTGAAAATATTCTAATCGCATGTTTCTGGAATAATAATAAACAGCCATAGAACAGCAGAAAATACTCGTACAAGGCTATAGCGCGCTTTTTATATTACCTAGATCATAAGTAATATTGTTACTACAATTTAAAAAAGGTGTTTGCGTTAGGTCATTTAAAACTGTCAACACAAACTAATATTACTAACTTAGGTTTTAACAAATAAGCAGCAGAATTGAACAGCCTAAATTTGAAAAAAAAAAATATAGTCATGCTTTAAGAAAATCATTAACCACTAAGTAAATTTAACATTTAAAATTAACCCTAAGTATTTTAAACATTGTGTATATACAACGAAACTCAGTGTAAAAGGGTACAACTTAGTACAAATCCGTCAATTTACTGGTGTTAAATGTTAAGTAATACTTTTTAATTTGGTGAAAACGAATATAATTCCCGCAAATGGATTGTATTACATGTAAAAAACTGTAATTCAAAGTGATTAAAGTGGACTTGTACCCGTACAAGATAATTTTATTCGTGAATATGGGTTTATGTCGAATTGTATCTCAAAAAAATGTTTTATTGTTCGTGTAAAGTGATTTAAATACACATGGATCCTCATTCTTAGAGTGACTATCAAGAGAATATGAGTAGTTGTAGCATTACACACAACAAAAATCCAAACGCGTAAAACTTAGCTGCACTAATACCATTTGTAACTTTACAACGATTTACTTTTTTTGTAAGTAAGAATTTATTTCAACTTATACCTGACACTGCATGGTCATTTGTGTTAGTTATACCATATTACACGACCGTAACTCTGTCAATTTACGTGATATCTTAGATCCTTTTACACCAACAGATGCCATTTTTTTTTTGTAATTTTTTGGTATACTTAACTCAATTTGGCCAAAATTCGACTTACACCCCTTTTCACTAGGGTGCCAGAATATGGTCGCAGGTTACACAAAACGTGATTCGTCGAAATTCGTAGATTTCGTAGTGTGGGGAAAAGAATGAGCGAATGCTTGTTTGGTCTAAATCCACCTTACCGTAGCGCAACTCATGGTTCGGCTACTGTCAGCCCTGAACAACAAAACAAAACACCCTTCTCTAAAATTGCCAAAAACAAACAAACTGCAGCGCCAGCCCTGGCGGCGACATCAAAGGCTCTTTGTGCCGCTTTTTACGCCGCCACGATTTCGTAATAAACCGCTAGTGTCGTCTGTTATCGCTCACGACTTCGAGGGGATAAACGACCGTGATTCTATTAGGTTTTTTACCTAAAGAGTTAAAAGGGTCCACCGGTCCAGACATTATCAAAGTTAAGTATTAATCATCATATTATGATTATGCATGGATGAGATAAAAAACTTGTGTCAAAAATAATAACAGTTACCACCTCGCATCCACCGACGTTTGGTAAACTTCGGCATTTTTTCTGTGGTATGTAACATCTAAGTAAAAAAGTCAAAGTAGTGACGTATCAGGAGCTCAAAGTAGTAGCAGAGACAAGGACAGAGTAGCGAGAACTCCACCGACAAGAGAAAAGCTCATAAATTTGTGATAATGATAACATCTAATATTTAAACCTCTCAAAAAAAAAAAACAAAGAACGATTCATTTTGAAATAAGTACATTGCTCTCACTGAACTTTTCTTAGAAAATTAATTACGTTTAAAATTAGAATTTTCAATTAATTTTTGTGAAAGGTTCTAGTAAAAGCCTGCATGATGTTAACACACTGTATGTAAATGAAAAATCAAGAGCTTTGAACTGATTTTATATTAGTGTTACTAAACTTATAAATTGTAATAATTGCGGTACTTATATGTAATGATAATGACAGACCTAAAGTCAAATATAGAACGCTTGTAAGGTTGTAAACAATACATACGTAATAACATGCTCACGATTTATCTATACCTTCAAAGTGTTAAACAGTTATCAATCTATATGTATCCCCACAGTTTAAAATCTTCGATCAGCCCCCTGAGCCGTTCGGCGAACAATTCGCTCGTGTGCGGCAAACGTTGCCCGCTCTCAAAGTTCGGCGCAACGTCCGCAGGCACCGTCACAAATGGCAGAATAATAGCAGCAAGGCCAAGCCCGATTGGCAGTTTCTGGAAAAAATATCATCATCAACAAGAATACAACAACAACAAAAACAAGAATAACAAAAATGTTTGTATAAGCTGTCTCAAGATATTGATTTATTATCAACAAGAGTCTAAACCTTATCGCTACCTAGATTAGTGCTTCAATCGATTTATAGATGTCGCATTACACAAATCTAAAGCATCCTCAGTACAATGACACAAGAGCCAATCTCTTACTTAGGTAACCAGGTTAGTGAGATTTAATTTATGTAAACACCGGTAAAAAAGTTACTTTTCTAAAATCACAGCAAAATTAATCCCTCGTATGCCTTGACGTGGATTCGCGGGAAAACTATTAGAAAACAATATTTCCGGCATACAAGAGGTTAATTCGTATTACAACGGATCCAATCAAATCAAAATAATATGTTTTGGAACCATAGAAACCTGTCGTGTGACATTCAATCGTCAGTCGACTTCAGGTGATTGAAATCAGATCTGATTCTATTTTACTGAACAGGCCCTTGACAAGCTGAAGCCAATACTTCCACGATTTTACTTTTTTTTATTAAAATTATGTCTACTATGTTCACCAAGAAAACTGTCTCACAATATGTACACAAAACCGTTTTGTTATTGTTTCAAACTGGGCAATATATAAAATAAGATTTTGGGTCTTGTATTTTTAAGGTTTATTTTTGTAAGATAAAAGAAATTGCACAACATTTTGCAAGATGTTGCAACAATACCATGGCTTTTATTTAACTAAAGTTACAGATAATAATACCCACATACCTTATCAGACGTGACTTGCAATAAATGTTTTTGACTTTGACTTTGTTACTCTTTAGTTGAAACACTACCAGAACCAAATTTACTTACCGCTTTCATATCTTCATCAAATTCTTTTCTCCCGTACACTTCATCAGGCTGTAGACCGAGCTTGGTCATCATCAGAGCCAGATGCTCATAGTAATGGTCTATTAGCTTGTGGAAATGCTGCCGACGGAACTGCTGGTCAGAGCTCAACACGATAAAGTAGATGAGATCAGAAGTTGGACTCCCTGGCCTAGTTATTTGATAGTCCACTGGAATCACATCGTATACTCCATCCTGGGAAGACATCGAACGGTGAATTAGTCTGCCTAATCTCTTAATTATTTTGCAAAATTGACAAAAAAGTCCACTGAACTCCACTGAAGTGGTCTTCTTAAAATGTAATTTTCTAATAATAGCAGTCACAAAGAATATAATAAGAAATTAAATGACTTAAAGGACAATAAAATTGACAAATGAGTGCGGGCACTGTTCCGCCAACAGAAACTAAACACGTCTCATTAAATCGGTTTTGGCAAGCTGATGATTTTTGGGTAATGCGTTTGGATGTAAAATCAAACTTCACTTCTAACGTACGTCGAATAGACAAAATTGCAAATAATGCAGACCTTCTAAGTTCCAAAAAATGATAAGAAAAATTGTTTTAATAAAATACAGATATCCTCGTATATGACCCGATCATCGCCACAGTAAAAAAATATCAAGTTAACAAGATCGATTAAATTGCTTTAGAAACTCGAAAATTTTAAGCATCAGGCTGCTAGGTAGGACCGCAACTTCAAAAGCTGTGTACTTCGGTTTAAATTCCACCTCGAACATCGGTGAACTAGTATTTTTTCTTTGGGGTACGAGGTCGAATATCAACTGCAACGGCTTGCATATTTTTAAACAAATGCCATTATAAACCACTTACACTTACCACTTCTTTATGCAGCAAATTACTAGGGCGGAAGTCTCCGTGCAAAATCACTGCCGTATTACGAGGTTCGCTGAGGTTTATATTTAGACTAAACCCAATAGATCCCTCAACAAGAGGACCCAGTTTCTCTTTGTCTTCTTCGTCAACAACTGCCATCACTGCTTCAGTTATACCTTCGAAACCAAAGGCTCCCAGAACCGACCGCGACAATTTTAATACTTCCGCTGCTTTTTTGAACTCAGCTGGATATTCCTTTTCAAACGCAAAAGAAAGTGCATGAAATTTGGCTAAAATTTCAATTGATTTTGATGCGTAGTTCCATTCAATACTCTTCAACCTATCGTAACTTGTGTATCCTTCAGATGCTAGATTCCCCGTGACTATGATTTGGTCTACATCAATGCTCTTGTAGAACTCTGGGAAAGTAATCCTGTCCTTAATTCCATGTTTATCTTGTAATTTTTCGTAAGCAGGTACAATTGTTGTGTAGAAGTATTTCTCTGTGTCGAAGAAATGCTTGGAGGTGTCACCGAGGGCTTCACCCATGGAGGTGACTTTTGCAAATAATTCCTTAGTAAATTGAGGAGCAACGATGCTAGCTTCAAATAAAGTGGAGGTATAGTTGGCACCTCCCATATTGATGGGTTTAATTTTTACATCAGAGGCATCAGGAAATTTTTCCTGAACAATTGTATCCAAAGCTTCACGTAATTTTTGCTCAGCTGTCGACATGGCGGACGATTCAGCAATGACTAGCACATCTCGCTACATGTTACCTATAAGCTCATAGTTTCAGTTTGCTATCTGTAAATATACATCTAATTTAATCATTAAGTCAACTACCTGTTGATAACTACGTTTCTAAATTAAACTGATTTGTTTGTCATTTATTTAAGATAAAACTAGTCAAGTGGAAGTCAGACTTGTTATCTGAGGGTTCTATTTTTGCAATCACATTTTGTTCTTGAGACCGACTAATGTACACGTACAACTTATTTTTTTATGAAACGGATGTTTAAAGAACTGTATTGACGAATATACAGGCAACGAAGATAATAAAATTATGATGATTATTTTTTCCGTATTTAAATTATGAACTGAAAGTACTCGCGCACCTTAGAATAGAACAGTCGGTTTAATTTTTTTCTTGAGTGTCATTAATTCTTCATCAACCTGTAGCAGTACGCTTAAATCTCGGTTCAGGGTCTTCCTCTGAGACGCCATAATGTTTAATCTTGAGCTTTATTCTGGAGCTAGAATTGCCAGAAGTATAATTATGACGTCTATTTCAGCTTATTATTCGCATGTCTTTAAATATTTCTATTACTTTAATGACAATAATAATTTGATGTGTTGAATCTTCGTAATAACTAGTTAGTAAAGTAATTTCCGATATTTTAGATGTTTATCAGAAACTTTGTCAATGCAAATAGCATCGTTTTAAAATGCAGCCTGGCTACAGAAGCTGGCCGCAGTTGAAAGTTTACTGTAAAAATTTTAGTGAGTACTTATTAGGGTGCGCGCCCGGTATTGGCTTTCTATATATACAAGTACAGTCGACAAAAAAGTCTCCTTTACAGCTCACAAGTGCAAACATCTTACCACGGATGCGCGATACACATAGAAACTCGGTTACAACGAACGCTCATGCTGTCGCGTGACGAGACAAAAGATAAAGATAAAAGAAAAGAAGATAAAGAGAAGAGGTAAGATGTTTGCACTTGTGAGCTGTAAAGGAGACTTTTTTGTCGACTGTACATTACCGAAACCGGGATTTTCCGGTTCTTGCCATACAAATTCAGAACCGGGACCCTTCCCTAGTACTAATATCAAAGTTTTTTAAAACCAATTCAAACAAAATATTAATTAAAAAGGCTTTGAAGTCACCCAAAGGGCAAAAGATAGGGCTATGCTAGGAGTCTCTTTGCGGGATCGGATTAAAATGAGACCATCCGCGGCAGAACCAAAGTAACCGAAATAGCTCTCCGATTCGCTAAACTGAAGTGGCAGTGGGCGGGGCACATTGCGCGTAGATCCGATGGCCATTTGGGCGGGAGGTTTTCGAGTGGCCGCCATGTACCGGAAGGCGCAGTGTGATTCCCCCCCACAAGGTGGACTGATCACCTGGTGAAGGTTGCAGGAGTCCGCTGGATGCGGGTGGCACAGGACCGGTCATTATGGCACAAAAAATCAAGAGCTTCGAATTTAATTTATAGTAGTGTAACTAAAGATATATTAAAATGATTGACCTTACAAAACAAGAGTCAAACATGTAACGCCTAGGAGGTTATAAACACAAAATACCACTACATAATCAATTCCATGTTTTCAAATCCTCTGTAAACATTAATCAATCTATAATTCTATATGAATCCCCACAGTTTAAAATCTTCGATCAGCCCCCTGAGCCGTTCGGCGAACAGTTCGCTCGTGCGGGGCACGCGTTGCCCGCTCTCAAAGTTTGGCGCGCTGTCCGCTGGCACCGTGACAAATGGCAGCACTATAGCTGCGAGCGCGAGCCCGATTGGAAGTTTCTGGAAACAAAATCATCATCAAATCAACAAAACTCCTTATAGTTAGCCGCTACTTAGGTCAGTGATCCAATCGATTTCTAAAATGCGAATTTCACAAATCTAAAACAAATTGAGTGTGCTAAAGTCACAGAAAAAAATGGTCAGTAACATTGATTACGAGTAGTATGACTATCGTTCCAGAAAATATTCCTCAATTGATTGAGATCTGTCGGTGGAGAACTGACATCTGACGGTTAGATAGTTAATCGGGTAATTTACAGACACGATTGAATAAGCGCACATGAAATGAGTTAAATTTTCTATTTATGTTATAATGATGTCTACTGTGTGTTTATCAAGAAAAGTGTCACGTAATGTGTACATAAAATTGGTTTGTAGCCATGTATTGTTCCCAGCTTGGTATTATTTAAAGTTAAATCTTAAGTCTCTTATTTTCATGGTTTATTTTTGTGCGGTATAAGACATTGCGCAACATTTTGCAAGATCTTGCTCTATTTTTATTATGTCTGGGTATTATTACCACGAAGTTTATTTAACTAAAGTTATAGGCATATAAATAATGCCTGCTTGCCTTATCAGTTACTCCTAATAATTGATTTTAGTTGAAAAATCACATCAAACATTGAAAGCCACTATAAATAAGGATATGAAAGATGCAAATGTAACATCTGAGACAACCCGGGACAGAGTGTCCTGGCGGAAAAAGACTAGGAGAGACGACCCCAAATGATGGGATAAGGTGAGGTTGAGAAAGAGACAGAGTTAAAAGGTCACCAGTACCTAATAATCTTTAGGCTGCTTACCGCTTTCATGTCTTCATCAAATTCTTCTCTCCCGTACTCTTCATCAGGCTGCAGACCTAGCTTAGTCATCATCTGAGCCAGGTGCTCATAGTAGTGGTCCACTAGTTGGTGAAAATGCTGCCGACGGAACTGCTGGTCAGAACTCATCAAGATAAAATAGATGAGATCAAACGCTGGGCTTCCTAGTCTTGTTATTTGATAGTCCACTGGAATCACGTCATACTCTCCATTCTGAAAAGAAATCGAATATTATAGTCTGGTTAAAAGATTATTCAAATCGCTCTTCTTGTTGATGCGACTGGTATGTCATGTGATCGGTGAGTAACAGAGTGCTTTAACCTAATTTGACCCTGCTGAATCCCAATTTGCCGGTTACTGTTGAATTCAGATTCAGCGAGGTCATATTAAGTTAAAAAACCCAGCTAATTGGAAATATGACTTGCCAAAAAAACAACTAAATATTGAAATGAAATTTACTTACAAGATATTCTCATCTGACAACAATTAAAGGGAACATAATTACATTAAACGTTGTCCATGCTATTTTGTACAAGAACAGCAATTACTTCTATATTTTTGGAAAAAACATGAAAATATACTTACCACTTCTTTATGAAGCAAATTACTTGGTCGAAAATCTCCATGTGTGATCACTGCCGTCTTACGAGGTTCGCTGAGGTCTAGATTTAGACTAAACCCAATAGATCCCTCAAGAAGATGGGCTAGTTTTTCCTTATCTTCTTCATCAACAACTGCCATAACTGCTTCAGTTATACCGTCCAAGTCGAAGGCTGTCATAACTGATGGCGACATGTTTAATACAGCCTCCGCTTTTTTGAACTCGGATGAAAATTCCTTTTGAAATGCAAATGAAAGCGCGTGAAATTTGGCCACAGTTTCTACAGATTTTGATGCGTAGTTCCAATCAATGCTCTTCAATCTATCATAACATGCGTAACCTTTAGACGCTAAGTTTTCCGTCACGATGATTTGGTCTGCATCAATACTCTTGTAGAACTCTGGGAAAATAAATCTTTCCTTAATTCCATGTTCATCTTGTAATTTTTCGTAAGCACTTACAATTGTTGTGTAGACGTATTTCTCTGTGTTGAAAAAATGCTTGGAAGAATGGCTGAGACCATCACCCATTGAGGTGACTTTTGCAAATAATTCCTTAGTACATTGAGGAGTAACGATACTAGCTTCAAATAAAGTGGAGGTGTAGTTGGCACCTGCCGTGCTGATTGGCTTAATTTTTACTTCAGAAGCATCAGGAAACTTTTCTTTGACAATCAAATTCAAAGCTTCACGCAATTTCTGTTCAGCGGTCAACATGGTGGACGATTCAGCAATGACTGTCACATGTCACATAATATAAAAGATCTTAGTTTCAACATTGCGATCTGTAAATAAAAATGTAATTGAATTATTAAGTTGATAACGACTTATTTATGTAAATTAGAATAATTTATTAGTATTTAATTTTTGATAACTATAATTACACATGTCATTTACTTAAGATACCAGCAGTCAAGTGGAAATCGGATTTGAGATCCGAGGGTTCTATGCCATCATATTTTTTTTTGATAATGACTTATGTTTAGCTCACTTCAAAGGGTTAGAAATTTCACAGCTTGAAATATTGCTATGGTTTTAGTCCAAATGACAATTTTTATGAAACAGATTTCTGGAGAAACTGAATTGATGGAGTAACAATCAACGAAGAGATAATGGTCCTTTTTTACGTTTATTTCAAAAAACACAAGTTAAAAGTATAAACACAATAACGATAAATTATAAATAAAAAATTTGCCCCAGGTCTTGTTGAGTGAGAGTGGCCAGAAGGCTGGCCGCATTGCCGCGCTGGACTGCTATTCAGAGTCTTTGTGCGAAATACTGGTCAGCCCTCTGGTCACCCGACGCCTGTATAAGGTGCTTGGAAATATCCTTATAAAGCCGACGCGCACTTGGCCCCCACGGCCCCAAAGTTTCAACCCCATACGCCGCAAATACGTAGCTGTTACCGAGGGCTGCATATTTGCGACGCGATTTGTGAGGTCTTCAGCCAAAGATACCGCCGCACCCGCACTAACTCTGGTGCTTGGAATGTGGGACGGCGCCAGGGTATCTACACATGTAGCATCCCAGACAAGGGCCCGACCATACTCCAAGGCAAAAACGTCATCCCATCGGGCCTTTTGCCGTCGTCCCTAACCAGTCCGTTGGGCTCATGGACTGCTGGTAGCTTGGCAGTGACAAGGGCCGGATGAAATGGATGGACGGCCTGGAATGGCGTGGGATTCTCCTAGCGCTCCGACTGCATGAGAGGCCGTGGTGGCCCAGGCTATCTACTGTTATAAGTACGTAACCTAAGTGTAAGGTCTGAGTGGCGAGCGTAGAGCGGAGTGCCCGGCGGGGCGGGCAGCGGCGCGTCGAGCGTCGAAGGGATTTCGACAGCGTGCTCTCAGGACACGTGCAATGCATACGTTTGCATTTGTTTAAGGGTGAAGACACATTTCATCATCATCATCATCATCATCATATCAGCCGAAGACGTCTACTGCTGAACATAGGCCTCCCCCAAAGATTGCCACAATGACCGGTCCTGCGCCACCCGTATCCAGCGGACTCCTGCGACCTTCATCAGGTCATCGGTCCACCTTGTGTGGGGCCTACCCACGCTACGCCTTCCGGTACGTGGCCGCCACTCAAGAACCTTCCCGCCCCAACGGCCATCGGTTCGACGCGTAATGTGGCCCGCCCACTGCCACTTCAGTTTAGCGATTCGGAGAGCTATTTCGGTTACTTTGGTTCTGCTGCGCTGCGAATGGTCTCATTTTTAATCCGATCACGCAAAGAGACTCCTTTGGGTGACTTTGAGCCTTCTTATGAGGCCCATTGTCCAGACACATTATGAAGACACATTTATCAACATCGAATCGCATTTTGTAATACAAAAACGTAATATTGTATGAAGATGCGTCCGCATCAATTCACCCTTCCGCATCGATTCACCTTCAGCATAAATGCGTATTAGCGTATGTAGCTATTTATTTAACAAACTGAAGAATGCTTATTCATGATTAAACGTGAGAACGGCTGCTTAAGCCATAAAAATTGATGCTTACGAATGAGAATGCTTGATTACGCGTGAGACAAAATGCTTTCGATTGATAACGGCTGCTTAAGCGTGAGCCGTGTGGTGACGGCAGTAAGAATACATTTGTCACCACCCCAACTCCTCCTGCGGGTGTCGTAAGAGTCGACTAAGGGATTAAAGTGTCACTGACCATTCTACAAGATTGATGATGGGCAGCAGCGTCATCATAGTGGACACATTACTGCGATCGCCAATCCGCTTGCCCAGCGTAGCGATTATGGGCATTTACTTCCTAATGCGTCTATACGCATAGTTAATAGGAGAGGCCTACGTCCAGCAGTGGACTAACATAGGCTGATGATGTGATGTGAAGCGTGAGCCGGGAAGCCGCGAGTGAGACGCCCCGCCGCACGCCCCGCTACCCGTCCCGCTAATCGCTAGCGCTTAAACGTCAATCGTAAGCGAAAGGCAGCTAACTGTCTTTGTCGCACTAATATGCAAGAGTGACAGAGAGGGAAAACTACGATACGCGACCAAGCGCTAGCGATTGGCAACTTGGCTAAGCACCCTGTTCTCTTATTCACACATTCGACGCTGCGTTCGTCAACGAGCTCGATGTCGAGACAGCCTTGTCTAAAATCCTAGCTGTTTTATTTGACATTAGGAGTCGAGGCTGTGAGCGAGGTTGTGGGTTGTGGGCGAGTTCGTCGATTGTTTTTCGTTAGTGAATACGAAGTTCGTACATTAAACGTCAAACTCTCGACGCAGCGCAGTTCCAGCTCACGCCGCATTCGTCGCCGAGCACTAGTGTCGTTTAAAGTGCATTAGTGAATACCATTTTTAGGCTCGACGCTACCGCAGCGCTGACAGCAAGGCGGTTTCCTTAGTGAATAACACTGCAGGCCTTAGACTGATTGTAATTAAGCGACACTAAAAAATTGTAAACTCAACAGTGAGTTAATTTTTAGGGTTTCGTAGTAATCAAGAAACTCTTATAGTCTCGCTATGTTTGCCTGCCTGTCCACAGCAAAGCTCAGTGTCCGTTAGTACTACCGTACCAGATTTTTTAGGAGTAATTTTATTATTCCGTTTATGTCAGCCTCCGTAGTCTAGTTGGTAGTGACCCTGCCTACGAGGCTGGAGGTTCCGGGTTCGAATCTCTGCGAGGGCATTTTTTGTGTATTTATTATCACAAATGTTTGTTCCTTGGTCATGGATGTCTATGTATTTAAGTATCTATATGTATCTATCTATTATATGTATCGTCGTCTGGTACCCACATCACAGGACTTAATTGAGCTTGCCGTGGGACTGGGTCGATTTGTGTAAGATGTCCCAAGATATTTATTTATTAATTATTTGCATGCAGTTAAGTATAACTATCACTTTAATAGCAACAATAATTCATATTCATATTCATATTCATATCTTTATTGTATACATGTGTTTACAGTAGGTCTTATTAATATTTAATGTTACAACATGCACCCATCCGGGTATAGCAACACAGTAATCTAGCTTATTAAACAAAAAAATATTCTAAATGCGCTACATGTACAATGTCAAATGTAAACTTTAATTATAGGTAAAAAATATATATTATGTCACTTATTATCTAATATCATATTGAGAGACACACACACACAGATTATCGCTATTGCACTCATTATTCGAAAGGGTCAGTAAGAAATTCATATAAGGAATAATTGCTGCAAAAGGGATTTTATGCCTTTGCAGAACTTTTCAACATTTTCATACGACTTGATGTTGTCTGGTATCTTATTATATACCCTGATAGCCATGTATTGTGGGCTATTTGATAGCATTTTTGTCTTTGAGGCAGGGATAACAAGTTGGTACTTTTTCCTCTTACTCCGAATTTCGTCGAATACGTGTTTGTGGTTCCAGGCGTAGAGAGCTAATGCGAAAATGTACTGGCAAGGGAGTGGTAGTATCTGAAGCTTTTCAAAATAAGGTCTACAGCTTTCGGGCCGTTGAATGCCCACCATAATACGCACACATTGCTTTTGGAGAACGAATAACTCATGGGAGTCTGCACTGTTGCCCCAAAGCATCACGCCGTAACTAAGCCGAGAGTGGGCAAACGCATGATAGGCTGAGAGAGCAGTTTTAAGGTCAGTGGTCTTACGCAGGGTAAACAGTGCATACTGGAAGCTACAAATTTTAGTTTTTGTCAACTCTACGTGTTTTTTCCAATTTATGTTCCTATCAATGGAAATTCCAAGCATATTAAAATGATCTACTTCCTCAATTCTGGTATTATTTATTACTATATCAAGATCTAAAGGGGTTCTACGTCCGTGGTGAAATTGCAGTAATTTAGTTTTATTAAGGTTCACTTCGAGGTTTTGAATGCCAAGCCAATTATTTATTTCGCAAAACCATTTTTTAATAATTTGGTTAGGATTCTCACCTTTGTCAACCTCAAATAATAACGAAATGTCGTCTGCAAATAAGATGTTATGTATTTTCACTAGTTTCGGTATAATTCGATTTGTTGAGTGTTCATCTTTAAATCATTCTTTAAATAGAATTAGAATACTTTAAAATAAGACTATTTGGAGCTTTTTCGGTCCAGCCGTTTTTGAATAACTACGGAACCCTACACTGAGCATGACCCGACATGATCGTTGCCGGTTTTTTTTCTCTGTCAAAAGATATAGACGATTAATCAGAAACAGTGAATTACACATGAACTAATTGATCGTTAATCGTTATCAGCGTGCAGATTTCTGAGTAAAGTATGGTTAGCAGAAAATTAAACTTGTATTTCACCTTTTTTTCACCTAAATATATTTTTTTTACTATTAAATAATGCTTTGGTTACATTAAGTTATAATTTTTTTTTGTAAGTCAATAATTTCAATCATCGTCATCTCAAAATCTAAAATGTAGCAAAAGTATTCAATATATTTCATGTTAACTGGCGAAATAATAATATATTTAAGATCTAAACTACCTTCTTACTTTGGACGGACAATGAGGAAACGTCAGTCAGTTATTTAAAATAGAGTTACCTGTATATAGAGTCAAAGAAATACAGACTAATTCAAAATTGTATGCCAAGGTTTGGCGATTTCTTTTTACTACTTTATTTGTGAATTTGTTTTTGCTGACCATATACACATCAGTCCTTGTGGGGTTAGCAATTGTTTGAATTTAAAATGATACACTATTAAATAAAAACAAATTGAACATAATATTGTACTTTTTTATATGACTAAACACAAAACATTACGCAACAGCATTTGTTTATATAAACTCCCACAGCTTAAAGTCTTCCATCAGTCCTCTGAACCGTTTGGCGAACAGTTCGCTCGCGCGCGGCACGCGTTGCCCGCTCTCAAAGTTTGGCGCAACGTCCGCAGGGACCGTCACGAATGGCAGCACCACTGCAGCGTAGCTGATACCGATTGGCAGTTTCTGAAAAAAAAAACGGGGTAAGCATCACATCATCATTATTAGCGTCTCTCAGTCCACTGCTGAACGTAGGCCTCTCCTATTAACTATGAGTATAGACGCAGCCACGCTGCCGTGTGGTGACGGCAGTAAGAATATATTTGTCACCACCCCAACTCCTGCGGGTGTCGTAAGAGTCGATTAAGGGATTTAAGTGTCACTGACCATTCTACAAGATTGATGATGGGCAGCAGCGTCATTATAGTGGACACATTACTGCGATCGCCAATCCGCTTGCCCAGCGTGGCGATTATGGGCATTTACCTCCTAACGCGTCTATACGCATAGTTAATAGGAGAGGCTTACGTCCAGCAGTGGACTAACATAGGCTGATGATGATGATAGACGCATTAGGGAGGTAAGTGCCCATAATCGCCACGATAACGCAAGCGAATTAGCGATCGCAGTAATGTGTCCACTATCATGACGCTGCTGCCCTCCATCAATCTTCTATCAAAGAATAGTCAGTGACACTTCAATCCCTCAGTCGGCTCTTACGAAACCTGCAGGAAGAGTTGGGGTGGTGACAAATGTGTTCTTTCTGCCGTGACCACTCACGGCACATTTCATAATAAAGCGCATATTATTATTGTGAAAATACCTACCATTATGTCTGTTTGACGCATAGATAATAGTGGTTTAACGATACCTAAGATTAGATAGCGATCTTCCTACCTATTATTTGATAACGACGTGGGAAATACCTAATGTACCTATCCTGTTTATAAATGTGATATAATATATTTGATGGTGCAATATAGGTGATAACTGAACCACAACATTTAGTACGTAATAGTTTAATTTTAAATATAAGATGTCATAATAATATACTTTTTAAAGAAAAAAAATCTGTGTTCACCAACGCCGCGCCGGCAGTGGAATTCCAACGTGCGTCCTTCCTTAGGCTGATGCCTAAACCACCAGGCATTATTGTTTCTTTGGTACATGACATCCAATATTTAAATTTATATACTACACTTGTAAAATTGTTTAAGGTCACCTCCCGGTGACCAGCCAGCTTTGGAATCCCCATCCCAAAGCTGGCTCGTTCCTCGCACAATGGATAGGTATAGACATCTGAAGGGGAAACGCCGCCAGCAGTATGGGAACCCTTCCGCAAGGTTCGGATCTCGGTGACCTCAACTAAGTAGTTAGTTATTTTTAGGTATGTTTAGCGATTTCATGTATTGTCCTTCTAGATTTTTTGAGAATAAATTATTAGTTGGGTTGTGCCACAAAAATACGTACCTACTTAATTGTTTACATTTTTGACACTCTAATTTTGAACAAGTATAAGATATTTCATAACAATTCGCATAATATTATGATAATAACTGTTTATTTTACTAAGATTAGAGGCAATACTCATGCTCCGATTACGTAGATAAGTTGATAACAATATGTATATATTATTACACAACAAATAACACTCGTATTTGATAAGAGACGAACCAGGTCTTTGTCTTTTATCATACACGCTTAGAAAAAATTGTTTGGGAAAAATCGACGCTTTTGTACAACTTTGTAAACCAAATTATACAAAAAAATCAAGTCCGGGGTGCTTCTACGTAAAGGTTATTGGAAGAGATTGCTCTTTAGCAATAAGGCAGCCTTTTGTTTACCTCTATCAATAACTTTTTTATATTTGAAATGGGCTTACTAGCCGAGGGCAGATTTTCCGATTTTCTAAAGACCGAGTTCATCGTCGCCCTACGAATACCCGAACACCCCAGAATTCGAAACCTCGTTCTCATCTTCCGCGGCTGATGCTTGCACCTCAACCACCTCGGCTGTCCCAAATCAAAACCTAGCAAGGGACATTTTTTGTCAAAATACGTTTTTTTAATGTATCTGCCCCAAATGATGAGCTGCGTCTAATGCAAAAACACCTGTATTTCTATCTCAATTAGAACCAAAGTTACGAGACCCACCAAACCTAGCAAGGGCATTTCTTACATGCCACCAACATATTCAAAATCCTAGTAAGTAACATTTTCAAGTCCAAAAACCTGGCAACTGCATGCTATACTAGGTTTTTGAGTTTGTAAATGGAACACGCTAGATTTTTGAATATGGAAATTGTCCCTTACTAGGTTTTTGATTTTAATAATTGCCGAAGGGTCGTACAAGGAATTCAAATATAACAATAAATAAAACCTATCAAGTCAGTAATGAGTGAAGTTTGCGTTCTAATGGTCGCCGCTCCCGCGCTCCCTGCCTACGGTTTTTGTCACCGCTCCGCAGGTGTCGTAAGAGAAGAGTCGACTGAGGAATTGAATTGATATTGACCATTTATTTATCGACGATCGATGACGGGCAGCAGCGTCATCAAAGTGGCCAAAATATTAATAATTTTCACTAAAAGTGTTAGTGAACTCAAGGCTTAAGGTTTTAAGTTGGTGACGACACCAAGATTGTGTTCTAAAAGTGCGTGATTATGGAATTATGCAATTATTTAGGCTTTGTTTACAATTATTTTAGTTTCTACTGACGATTGGTATAGGGCATTTAGGTTGTTAACCGACGAAGAACCGACCAAAAAATTTTACTTTTTGATAATAAACAAAATTGGATCTTCGATAATTCATAACGTCACTATCATTACGTGCATTATTTGTCGGTATTGTCCGTTGTCTCTCTATTGAAGAACCCTGGACACATTATCAGAAGCTTCAAATTACGACGAAGGTACTGATAAAACAAATCAAATAATAATCAGTACCTACTTGTTGCTATTGTATTGTATCTGTTATTTCATTCCACAATTCGACATCAAACGTGCATGTTTTGCGTGGTCCCGACGCTGGCCCAGTACTTGTTGGGGACTTCACATACACACTTAAATTTCTTTGCAGGTGTATGCAGGTTTCCTCATGATGTTTTCCTTCACCGTAAAGCACTTGTGAATATCAAATGATATTTCGTACAAAAGTTTTTGTAAAACACATTGCGGATTTGAATGTTTATTGCCGTTTTATTATTTTCGCTGGTAAGCCAAAAGTCACGTGTGTAGTAATGTTTATAGGTACACGTAATATTCGAATGTTATGCACATGCATACACTCGTAGCAGAAGATGATACCCAAATTATCTCCTATCAGGATCGAAAGAGCTCGCGATTCTTAGTGGAAATCATATTAAAAGTTACAAAAACAAAAAACAAGTGCAAGACAACTTTAAAAAAAAATAGGTTATTATGGCATTGAACCTACTAGGGGAAGCTTATGTCCAGTAGTGGACATTTATCGGCTTAGAATGATTTTTTTGGGAAGTTTCAATGAGGAGTCATTTGTTAGTACTTTGCAGCGATCCTCTGCGGGAAAGAACTATTAATTTGAAATTATTGACTAAGGTAGTCAATAATTTCAAAATAACTATAATTCCCTAGATTGCAATTGAATAGGGTGCTTTGGGGTAATTTCAAAAGTCGTCTTATTTCGATTTACCATAAAACGTACCATTATTTTTTTCATTATCAAGATTTATTCCGAAATTACCCGAGCATTTCTGTAGTTTGAAATTACTCCAATGCACTATACTGCATAATTACCTTAGGTACTATTAAAATGGTAATCCTAATCCGAATTTCAAAGTGGGCATTTGCTTGATTTTATATTTGAAATGTAAGAGTTTACTGCTTACAAGCCGTAAAATGTACCATTTTTGTACCACTTGCTAGGTTTCAGTTTGTAATTGACATAACATTTCTTTTATTTTTTGTAATCAGTTGTTAGTAAGGCACATAAAAGTTCCAAATAGATACATATATTAATTTTCAATAGTTTGTCTTATAAAGCAAGTTATACTTCTTTATATAAAACCAAGTCTTGTGAGATAAAGGTCTCTGCTACTATTTTTTTTTAACAAAATGTTTGTTTGCTTCTCCTGTAAAATTTCGCTAAATACACTTACTAGGCTTTGATCTGGGACAGCCGACCTGGTCTCAACGGACAAAGATACTATCTATGTTGCTTACCACTTTCATATCTTCATCAAATTCCTCTCTCCCGTACACCTCATCAGGCTGCAGACCGAGCTTGGTCATCATCAGAGCCAGATGCTCATAGTAGTGGTCCACTAGTTGGTGGAAATGCTGCCGACGGAACTGCTGGTCAGAACTCAGCAAGATGAAGTAGATAAGATCAGATGCAGGGCACCCTGCTCTAGCCGTTTGGTAATCTACTGGAATCACGTCATATTCTCCGTTCTGGTAAGAAAAACAAAAGTATTTTTTTTGTAATATCTCTGTGATATACTTAAAGCTAGTTCGTTTAATCTTATCTTTATTCGGCTATTTAAAAATGGTATGTAAACACTCATCCGCAAATTAGATAGTAAATACTGTATTAACATAGTTATTAATAAACTTATATGCTTTAATTATTCCTATCTATCCCACTATCTCATTCCACTAGGCATAAATCTCTCCTGTATATATTATGGATGCATCAAAAAGTGAATGAGTATCACCCATGGTCTTCACGCTAGGCAAGCAGGTAGGTGATTGCTGTCACAACGCAGCAATTTTTGTAAGGATATAATCTTGTTTCTTACACAACATAAAATGTAATAAGTAGAAAAACTGGAGCAAAATTATAGGTTTCTCATGAATAAATGTTACTTCGGCATTTAATAGCAATCGCGTTTTGAATAATTTTAAAAAATACTTACCACTTCTTTATGCAGCAAATTACTAGGGCGGAAATCACCGTGTATGATCGCTGTAGTATGCCGAGGTTCAAAAAGCTCAATACATTTTCTGAAACCAACGGATCCCTCAAGAAGTTTGGACAGGATTTCTTTATCTTCATCATCAACGACGTCCATCGCTGCGTCAGATAGACCTTCCCAATCAAAAGCTTCCAAGACGGTCTCCGACATGGTTAAAATATCCTTAGATTTTATAAACTCATCCGGGTATTCCTTTTGAAAAGCTATAGAAATTGCATGAAATTTGGCTAAAGTTTCTACACATTTTGACGCATAATTCCAATCAACACTTTTGAATCTATCATAGCATGTGTATCCTTTAGATGCTAGGTTTCCCATCACAATTATTGGGACTCCATCTATGCTCTTGTAATACTCTGGAAATGTAAATCTTTCTTCAATCCCGTGCTTATCTTGTATTTTTTCGTAAGCACTCGCAATTTTCGTAAGGACATATTTCTCCGTATCGAAGACACATTTGGTTGTATCGTTAAGATCGTTACCCATTGACAGGACTTTTGCGAACAATTCTTTGGTGTCATCAGGGGTGATTATTGTAGCTTCGAATAATACGGAAGTGTAATTTGCACCTTCTGTGCTGATTGGTTTGATTTTTACATCAGAGGCATTGGGGAATTTGTCCTTGATGATGTTATCTAAAGTTTCACGTAATTTTTCAGCAGCAGTCGACATGGTGGACGATACAAGAGGGACTGTAGCATCACACTGTTTAACTACTTATTTATAAGATCTTACGGATTGTTATCTGTAACGTAACATTTAATCTAATCACTAAATAAACCTGTTTATAGTACTTATCTATTTACAACAGATTTGTTTAACGTGGTGAAATAAAAGTCAATCTAACAAAAACATCAATCAACAAACCTCGACACGTTTTTACTACAAGGGCCAGTTTTCATCATCAATGTTAATTAGTATATCTTTTTCCTTTATATGCCTGGAGAAAAGGATTTTGTCTGACGGATATATTTATCCGGGAATTGTAAAAGACGCCGTATGTAATTAAATGTTTTTTGACAAATGAAGAGTCCACGGAAAGAACATCTAGCCAATCCAAATTTCAGAAGGAAAAACAACCCTACTTTTAACAGAATAACGCGCTAATTTGTCCTGTATTTTAAAAGAAATAAACATTTTCTTTCCTTGGACCCTTCAATAAATCTGAAGTAGGACCACCTACTTGAGATAGTTGTCATATTTTATGCGTAATTTCCAATGTTACATAATTTTTGCATAACATTATTGACATTGTTGTGTAATACTTTGCAAAATGTTGTTACACTATCAAAACGTATCTAGGATTTCGGACAATACTAAATACGTCATAATTATCAACAGATGTGTCACGCAACTTAATAGATAGTGCCGATACGTCTGCCCTACCGCGAACTTCGAAATCCGCAAACGAGGATTTGTCTCTCTCACTCTAACGACGCCTTCGTTGGAGTGACAGAGAAAAATCCTCGAAATTTACGAATTTTGATTTTCGCGGTAGTAGGCCTGGTCACTCGACACCGTTTGTACAGTCGCCATCACATACACCGAAGCGGCCAGAGTAACACACAAATATCAGAATGACAGAATGCTTTATTAGCCAAGTTGTCAATCGCTAACGCTTAGTAGCGTATCGTAGTTTTTCCTCTCTTTCACTCTTTCATATTAGTGTGTAAGGTTAATTACAATTATAAACTTATAGCATAACAGTACTTTTTTTATATTGTACATATTTAATTGCGTAAAAGGATATTATTTGATTTTTATGCAGCAACTCTTATATTAATTTGGGTATTGCCGTTTTGGTATGGCAATAATATTTTTTTTTTTTTTTTTTGTAATATGAAAGGCTGTGACAATTGAAAGGCGGGGGAATTGACATTGACGTTTTTGGCGCAAAAGATTGTGATTTGTATTTTGTAATTCTCTAACATTTCATAAGTAATACACGAAAATACCAACTGAAAAAGGAGTTTCATTGATGACCAAGACTAGATCTTATATGTGCAACAAAGACAGTTAGCTGCCTAAATAGCTGCATAAACGTCTCTTAATTTAGCAATCTGCTAAGTATTGTTCGTCCCTTTCGGTCTAATAGACATATTGATTAGGCCAAAAGAGACAAACAATACTTAGAGGCTTTCAGATATTTTTTGAGCATCGTGGCCGCTCCGATATTATATTCGAAGGCAATAGTTTTGACTAGTTTTAGTTCATCATCATCATCATCATCATCATCATATCAGCCGAAAGACGTCCACTGCTGAACATAGGCCTCCCCCAAAGATTGCCACACTGACCGGTCCTGCGCCACCCGCATCCAGCGGACTCCTACGACCTTCAGCAGGTCATCGGTCCACCTTGTGTTGTGTCCTAGTTTTAGTTATTGGTCTTTATCTATGGAATTCTGTGCAAATGCATTAAAATTATGTTCAATTGAAAACTGTCGGCCGTGTGGTGACGGCAGTAAGAATACATTTGTCACTACCCACCTCATGCGGGTGTCGTAAGAATCGACTAAGGGATCGAAGTGTCACTGACCATTTGATAAAAGACTGATGATGGACAGCAGCGTCATCAATCATCATAGTGTCCACATTACTGCAATCGCCAATCCGCTTGCCCAGCGTGGCGATTATGGGCATTTACCTCCTAATGCGTCCATTCCATACGCATAGTTAATAGGAGAGGCCTACGTCCAGCAGTGGACTATGATAAGCTGATAATGATGATGATGAAAACTGTTGTATCCACTCTTAGTAGTTTAGGTAAGTACTAACAATAAGTTACCTAATTTTAACTATGTAACATTTTTATGGGCCAGAGGCCTAAAATAAACGGTAAACTAATTTATAATGCAAGCAAAATATCTGAGACCCCAGGTCCTTACACCAAACGAGCGAATGCTCATTCTATCCCCACTCTACGAAATTCGTTCGTTACACAAAACGTAATTCATCTAAATTCGTTAATTTCGTAGAGTGCGGTTAGAATGAGCTCGATTGGTGTAAACCCACCTTTAGATTAACTACTAGAAAATAAAATAATTTAATTAACCTTTATCCTCTCAATTAATAATCAATGAATAACCTACAAGGCTACAAGTAGAAGCATAAAATTGGTCAAGAAGTGGAGTTAGTTCTGAAGAAATAAATCCTAAATAATCACCAAATTTAAATTTTTAAAAACGGACTTCAACCGATTTCTCCAAGATTCCCGATTTGTTTCCATCATTAATTTCCTCAAATCCTACTTTCTGATTGGTAATTTTCATTCATTTACAACAATTTGTAAATGAATGAAAATTACCAAAAGCGCCATACATGTACCTATAACATTTGAAGAGATCCCTCGATTTCTCCATGATCCCATCATCAGACCTCAACTAGGTGCCAACGGGACAATCTCGGGGTTATACACGTTCGATCACCAAAATAAATTTTAAAATCGGTTCACGATTCTCGGAGATATCATCAGGTAACATACATACAACAAAAAAAAATGTCGAATTGAGAACCTCCTCCTTTTTTGAAGTTGGTTAAAAATTATAAAGGGGAAATCGACTTTAAATAAAATGGCACGTAACCTTTGGCGAATTAATCCGACCATCAAATTTGAACCATCGTTTATAATTACTATAATTGCGAAAAAGTTATCCAGTTTTGCCGCCAATCTATAAAAATATTGTTGCTACGTACAATTTTATAGTACCTACATACCGAAAAGAAAATTGAGAACTTGGGATATCGTACACAAATCGATCTAGTCCCACGGTAAGCTTAACATTATGCAACATTAGAAACAGCCATGACCAAGGAACAAGTTTTGTGAAAAATAAATACTCAAATAATGCCCTCGCCGGGATTCGAACCCTGAACCTCCAGCTTCGTAGGCAGGGTCACTAACTCGGAAGAATGGCCTCTTGGATAAGCATGCAAGTGTACTTACATGATCGTCCGACGGCAGAATGCTCACTATGTAGCTCCCAGCCTCTAGGCCCCTCACACAGGATATTGCTCATTTCTGAGATTATATATCTAGTTGGTAATTGGTAATCTTTTCAGCTACGTCGACGTGACGTCATAATTGCCAGATCTCAGGCCCCTACTTCACCACGATGACAAATGTGACAATAGTATATCACTTTTACTGACGTCACAGGCATCCGTAGCCTACAACCACCGCTTAGGCTACTATTGGATAGTACTCCATTCCCACCAACATGGAATTACTTATAAAAATCTACTCTTTATTTTCCAAATCTTAATTCTTGACATGAGTTTCGGCCTGTGTCAGAATTTCGCTACAATTGTCGTGTTTCTTGAGTCAATTGTAATTTTGGTGGCTAACAAATGCCCGTCCGAATGATAATCGATAAACATAACCTATGGACGCTGACAATAGGACAAAATGTTAATAGTATTTTTTATAATTGTCACACCGAGTATGGTGAAATGGGGGCCGGTTACCATGAGCTTAGAATAAACAAGAAGTGACACTACTCACTGTAAGCGGGCAAAAATTTCCATCAACTGCCGTCGATGTTGGGGGAGAGGGGGGGAGGCGAGAGGGGGGGGGGCTATACCATCCCCCCCCCAGAAACCCCATGGTTTAGGAGATATCCATGGTGAAAGTTTATAGGTTAGAACATCACTTTCCATTAACTGCCGTCGATTAAGTGGGAAGGTGGGGGGGTAGGGGGGGGGAACCCCCTATACCATCCCCCCCAGAAACTTCATAGTTTAGGAGATCCGTGGTGAAAGTTTATAGGTTAGAACATCATGTTCCATTAACTGCCGTTGATTTTGGGGGAGGGGTTGGGAGAGGAAACCCCCCTATACCCCACGTGAGAAAAACCTGATTTCGCTATTGGATCTGAGACCATGTTCAAATGCGCAGAACACAGCTCCCGCCTTAGTCTTCTAACCTAACCTATCCGAGTCGGATCTGCCCCGGAAGGTTATGTTCGCTCGCTTCGCTCGCTCACTACAGATTTATTTTAACCCCCATTCATTAGTAATTTTGACTAAAACCAAATTTCATTTAGGAGTCAATATCTTGGTCGACTCTTGCCACGTACCGTGCTTTAAATATATCGAGCGAGCTTATATCTCCGGACTTGCAAAAACACTCTAGGGGTAGGGCAGACAAGACCACGTGGAAGTGGGGCGCTCTGATTCGGTTTTGGGTCATTTTTAATTTATTATCTAATATGATTTCTATATCTCGCTAATTATCCAATTTAAAGAAAATTCCCCAAAAATGCCTGCTTAGTATCTTCTATAGGACACTAAAAATAGACGTCATATAATATGTATATCACCACCGCTATCAAATTCTGCAACTCCCTTTCCTACCCAACCCAACCCTAACTTTACTGCTAAATTATCTATCTACTACCTAGTTTTCTACTTAAATTTTTATTTAATTAGCCTATTTTTCTAACATAGCTATTTTTTTATCAATTTGTGAACCGATATATAAGCAAAAACGCATATGCCCGAATAACTTTTTTTTTAACATATCATTTTAAAAATAAAATGTGTTATTGTCTGTTACTACAATTGTCAACACAAGCATTTTTACTTAAAATATGTTCCATTTTTATCTTTGAATAAAATAAAACACAAAAATTGTTAACATTATCATTTATTTGATATGTATAACTTATGATTAATTACAAAATGCAGCTATTTAAAACTAAAATAAAGCTACTTAAAACTACTTAAAACTAAAATAAAACGACTTTTTTTTTAATTTATTATACCTTATACACATATTTGATTGCCTTAATTAATCCTTCAAACTCATCCACATTATTGATTCTTAATCTACGCCTCCACGAATATTCAACGAGCCAGTCGGTGAAGTCTCGTTTATTTTGTGCTTCTTTAAAACGAAACTTGAGACCTCGCCACTGGCTCTCTCTACGTTGGGTGTGTGTCCCGTCTGGTGCCACAAATTTATTCACTGCATCACTATGATTTACTTTTTTGTGTAGGTATATATCCATGCTCAGGAAGGCAATCATGCGCTCTCCAAAAATCTGTATGTATTATTGAGCCTTCCTGAACATGTTTTTTTATTAGTGGCACCAATATCTCTGCAGACCTTACATTATCAGGGCACACCTCCAACCGTAAATCGTCACTACCATCCTCTATCATCCCATTAACCCAATGTCCCTCAATTTGGCGGCCCCGATTATATTTCCTCCTTCCAAACTTTGACTCGTCTATTTGCACAATTTTGCCAGGGCCGTCTATTTTTCCCACTGCCGATTGGTTCTCTAATTCAAAAATTCCAACTGTTTCCTGACAGTAATCAAACCAATCGGCAATGGTTCTATTCGACACCACCGGACTGTTCTCATCAGCTAATTCTTTTTTCGTTTGATTATAAGTCAACTTCTGACTGTATGCATACATGCATTTGAAATATTAATATGAAAATTAGACGCGCGTCCTCAATCCAAGTCCCTTTTGCACGGGACTCGGCTTTGCTTCGGCAATTACTCTTCCGGCACCTGAATGTGCCCACTGGTCCCATTGAGGCCGACAAAGTCATGTCCTTTTTATGGTAAGGACATAACTTTGTCTTTGGGATCAGCCCTCGCTCCTCTGCGAAACGAATGCACTGCATCCGTGCTCAGCTCTCTGTGGATCTTCCTCCAATTCCACATAGACCTAAAACAAATAAAAACAGAATTAAATAAATTAATTAAATATAATAATGCCATTAACAATATTTCAAACATGGCCTATTTTCTGACCAAAAAGTACATAAAAAAGGATTATTATTTATTTATTAATAAAAACTAAAAATCTAAACGTTTCAAATAAAAATAACCCAAAAATAGCCCACTTTCTAGCCAAAATATTACAAAAATAGATAGATATTGCCCAACCGGGGGAAAGGCTGCGGGGAGCAGGGTAAAAAATGATACTGAAAAAACAAAACAAATTAGTACTTCAATAAAAAAAGGCTAAAATTTACCTTATTTCTTCAGAGTGCAGATTTGTTCGCCTGCCCGTTGACCCAGAATGTCTGGGACCCGAAGCAGGCAACTCCACCTCCTCCTTCAAATCCTCCTTGCTACCGCTAGAACCATCACTGGCTTCACACGAGCTAGCAATCCCGCTAGGGAAAGCCAGCCCACTGGGACCAGCAACAGGCTCCTCGGTAAATGTAGGGGAAACCGAGAGCGCAATCCCACTCGGGAAAGCCAGCCCACTGGGACCAGCAACATGCTCCTCGGTAAAAGTAGGCGAGAGCACAAGTGGATCTATTGAGTCCAACACTTGCTCACTCGCAGTAGGCACAAGCGGCTCTATTGAGTCCAACACTCGCGCACTACTCACAGACGCCACTGAAGAAGAGGCCGTGACAAGCGGCTCATCAGAGTCCAACACTCGCACTTCACTCTCTTCAGACACAGAAGCATGGGGCTTCGGAGACGCCATAGTCACAGGTTGAGCTTTACAGGAGTACGTAAACACGATCTCGACTGCGAGAACAACAAACGATGACTGATTGGGTGACGCCGTCAAATCAACCCCGTAAAAACAAAATGGCGTCACTTTTGCGTTTCGTTCCATACTAAGTAGATACGGATACTTTATTTATAATAGCTACTAATAAACAGTGAAATTATAAATTGCACCAATAACTGTGTTAAATTCACTAATTATTGAATATCTATTAAGAAACTAATTGAATATAATAAAATAAGATGTTAAACATAGCAGACATAAAGTAAAACAAAATAAAATTATTTCGTAGTACGAAACAAAACGCATCCGACTCATGTCACTATGACTTTGACCTTTCAAATAGCGTGGCCATATTAGATTTCTATGGGGACTTCAAAAAATCATATCTACTAAACCATGGGTTTCCGAACCATGGGGTTTTACAAATAGCTTTCTTTTTAAGAGTACTATCTATAAAAACAATATGAACTCTGAAATCGACGGCAGTTAAAGGAAAGTCTATCCTACTTTTTCAGAATTATAACTAACGTGAGACTCATAATAAAATATTATCGAATCGGGTTACTCGCGATGATTGCTCGACATGTTTCGACCCATTAAAATGGTCCTCACCGAGCAATCATCGACTTAAATACGTGAGTAACCCGGTTCGATTCTATTTTAATACTCTTATTGTTATTCATAAATGCATGCGATTTCATTCCCACCAATATAGTTGGAACTATTACGGGAATTTCTCTTCGCAGTTACAAAATGTTTGCTTTAATGTTATCTCTAATGAGAACCCCGCTTTTTACAACTGAAGTATCTACTCTTATCTCCACGACTTTTCACTTTCCCGGGAAAAGTGCTAGTGATGTGCTAAACCGGGATTTGAGCCGGTGATACGGTTCCCGGTTTTCCCATAACAGTATTAAAATTAAATTTATCTTTTTTCATTAAAATGTAAAATTGGTCGATTGCAAAATAATTTAACCTTTCATGAAAACAAAATTTAACGTTATATTTTTTGGATTACGAAATTAAACAAATTATAAATATTGGATGTCATATACCAAAGAAAAAACGGCCAAGATCACCAACGTCCGAGGTGGGGATCGAACCCACGTAAAATTATAACATAAAGTTAAATTTCATTTCTACGCGCAATGTGCCCCGCCCACTGCCACTTCAGTTTAGCGATTCGGAGAGCTATATCGGTTACTTTGGTTCTGCTGCGGTCTCGTTTCTTATCCGATCTCGCAGAGAGACTCCTAGCATACGTAGCCCTCTCCATTGCCCTTTGGGTGACTTTGAGCCTTCTTATGAGGCCCATTGTAAGCGACCACGTTTGAGTACCGTATGTCATCACTGGCAACACACACTGATCAAAGACTTTCGTCTTCAAACAGGGCAGAATATTGGACGAAAATATGTGTCGTAGCTTCCCGAACGCTGCCCACTATTGCAATCTAAGAAATTTAAATAAAACAGAAAAATCATTTAATCGGAATTTATTAAAATACCAAGTATCAAAATTACAATATTTTATTCTTTAATTACGATAAGTACGAATTTAATAATATTCAGTAAATTCAGATTAATAATATGTAAATTTCAATGACAATATTTTATTATTAAATTATTACTACTTTACATTATTTGTCAATGTCCAATTTTAAAATACTTACAAATTAAAATAAATTATAATTAATAATAATTGATTTAGGTTATAAACAATATTCTAAAAAATATGTACAGGAGTATAAAACTTAATTAGGAAGTCTTATTTTATAATCATCATCATCATCATCATCATCAGCCTATCGCAGTCCACTGCTGGACATAGGCCTCCCCAATTTCACGCCACCGTTCTCGATCTTCGGCTGCTCGCATCCAGACTATCTACTCCTATTTTATAATATTAATTTATAATTGACAGATGCATTTTATTGTCATAATTATAATATATATATGTAATTACTAAAGCGGTTAATTTAATTTATTTATGAAACTGAATACGGGGCTTTTATGTAGGTTTTATGTTCAATATGATTATAATGGCAGAAAATAATAAATAAGATACATCCGTCGATCAAAAAATGTCAATATTAAAAAGAGAGGGTTAACTAAGATGACACTATTTATCGAAACGCCAATCGAAAAGTCAAAAAATGTAAGAATTAGTCAAGCGATCAAATACATTTTAATTTCTATTGGCGTTTCAGTACACAACTCTGTCGTCTTGGCTAGGCCGTTTTGTTGGCACAAAATGAAACCCTGAGTACTGGACATTCGAATCAATGAAGACAATTTAAATATCCTTTAAAAATGTTGTTAAGTCTACGACAGATCAGACGAAGCCACGTAGTTATGTCGCCGAAATAAAACTAGTTTTATGTATGTAGTTTTTAGTTATTTTATGACAATAACTAAATTATACTATGTATTTAGCTCAATGCCTTCAATTCATTATTGTGATGATGTGATAGTTAATAAAAAATAAGGCATAGTTTTGCAGCCTTGGTCAAAAGTATTAACTAACCGTATGATTTTCATAAATGGAATACAAGGAAGTTTCGACAAATATTTCTTGTGATTTTACTGAACGTAACCTAAATCCGCATTTTCTAACAATCTTCCACGACACGATTACGTTCACCAAAAAAACATTATAAGTAATGCAGCACAATCTAAAATAAAAAAATAATACGGTTTCTTGAATAATATTAATGTGGTGAATACAGTCATGCAGCAGAAAATAGCAGCAGTCTTGGTTGACTTGAGTATTCATGTAATATTAGGGCTGTTTTGCAAGAAGAAATCCAAAAACTTGTATTCTAAAATAGGTACGTTTTTCCTTTTGAGAATCACGAGCTTTATCGATCCTGCTAATAGCAATGTCAAGAAATTTCTCAAAATTGCGGGAATATACTCGAAAATTTCCGAGAACTTTCATGAGAATTTAAGAGTAAGCCTCATTTAGAATGTGTCCTTGATAACTTATAAAAAAGTGTTATGAAGAATGAGTATTCTGAATTGTGAAATACATGAGTACTGTATTTCACAATTGAGTAAACAAGGCATAAAATATACTTTAAAAGGCATGTATATACAATGGTTTTGTAATGAGTAGGTTGCTTGTAAAATTTAAATTGGCGAGAACATTCTCTATAGAAGTTTCGCAACTTATGAAACTTCTCCTTGCTACATTGCTATGCTAACTAGAAGAAAGTCAATTTTTTGTTTTCGGTTTCGTTACCATTTCCCAAATACAGCGGTTAAAATAAAAAGTACATAAACCTATAGAAAAATTTACTTTCTTTCTCCGAATGGTCGTTATTTAACTCGTTATCGATTGAAAAAGCTCGTTAGTCTGATAAGAAAAACATAAAATGTACCTGCCTCAAAAATATTCTGTTTGATTTGTTCTCGCCAAAATGTCCATTTAAAGATTCAATCAAAAGAAATATGTGTTGAAACTTCCTGTGGAAATAGCATGGGTGGTTAAACTGGTTAATTAATTCATTTTACCAAGGCTGTAAAATTTAAAAGATGAAATTACATAATGAATATAATTCTATTTTTTTTATCGTAAACGTTCAGCAATCAATTTATAAACTCGTTTTATTCGTCAATTTTTTTTTACTTAATATGTTAGGTACGTACCAATTATTCTATTGCAAATTTCATTCTCATAGCGGATAACAAATACTTTATACTTATCAATATCTAGTTTACGAGCACACTAATGCTAAATTGTATAATTTCATTAAAAATATTAAATGCTTCAATAATTCCATTAATTTAAACCAGATTTCTACTAGTTATAGTAATTTTGTAAATATTAGATATAGTCAAAAGGTTAAAAAACATACAATTTAAGAGTCATTACTTGTTTCAAAGTAGCTCATAGTTTCATTATGTAACACAAATCACTTATCCCCTTATTCATACACGTCTCCCAACGAAAGAAGCCGCTAAGTATTGTTTGTCCCATTCAGTCTTGTAGACATATTCATAAGTTCGAAAGCGACCAATAGGCTTAGCACATGATTGGTGCGACAATATGTCGCGAGATAGACTATCCATCCCTCTTTTATTAATATAGTTAGTAAAAGATGGAAGAAGAAATCACAGCGACATACTATCGCACCAGTCATGTGCTAAGCCTATTGGTCTCTTTCGGACTTATCAATATATCCACAAGATTGAAAGAGACAGACAATACTGTGCTAAGCCTATTGGTCCCTTTCGGACTTATCAATATGTCCACAAGATTGAAAGAGACAGACAATACTGTGCTAAGCCTTTCGGACTTATCAATATGCCCACAAGATTGAAAGGGACATACAGTACTTAGCGGCTTGCTAAATTAGGAGACGATTATGAATAGGGCAGTAACAATTTAAATAAAGCCCCACTCCCTGAAGTCCTCCATGAGTCCCCTGAACCGTTCGGCGAACAGTTCGCTCGCGCGCGGCACGAACCGTTCCTGTTCGAAGTTCGGTGCGTGCTGCGGGTCCACTGTTACGAACGGCAGTGCTAATGCTCCGGTGGCGATCGCCATTGGCACCTTCTGCAGAATGAAAATGTAAAACACGTTATTATAAAAAAACATTGCTATGAAAAAATTAGGTCTGATTTTCTATATTAATAAAAAAATTAGGTTGGCATTATTCAGTCTGGATACCGGCATTGGAAATCTTATTCAGCCAATGAGATAAGAACTGTTTTAAATAAAATTTAATGTCTAAACTTTAATATTATTTTATGTGACTGGTTCATAATGCCTAATTATGAACAGTTGCATACATAACTTTATCTACATGCATATAATAAGTTTTCTACAATATGTTTATTTTTGTGGCAGCAAATTATTGGTCACGGTTGTAGCGGCGTCCCGGATTTCTGGTGGTGTTTCACACATTTCAACATCACTGTCTTCGTCGTCATAAATAATTTTTCAGTGTAAATATTTCACAACGAACTCGATAATATTTAATTTTCAAGTCAACAGTCCAAAAAAGTTGGATGTTTGAAACCACAGAGCACGGACCTCTTTAGTGTGTAACCTTTAGGCGCCCTAAGAGTTCCAACCTCCTTGTTTGAAACAATTCAAACAAAACAAATGACTGAACTGACATTAGTTTTTTTTTATTCATAAACCAGGTAAGGTCTTGAGTCGATATCGATTCTCAAATCGATTCTCAGTATTCGAGATTTAGAAGAATGTATGGAATATGAATTTTAATGTGAATGAAATCACAAATCGATTAATTCGATAATCGAAGTTAAAGTGTGTTTTTTCTTTTTAACAGAATATTCGAAATTTAATTGTGATTAAGATATCGGTTGCCGATATCGTAAAGTAAAAATTATGATACACCCACAGATACAGATTTCTTAAAGTAGGCTATTTGCTTACCGCCGCTAAACATATTGTAGACAACTTATGATATGGATGTAGATAAATGTTTAAGTATTTCGTACGAAATACAAATCTTTTTACGTATATTAATTTAAACTTTCATGATTATCAGTATTATCAGCCATATTTTAAAGTCAAACGGGTCTTAATCACGTAAACTTACGTTTAATTATATCCTGACGTTTCGGGCAGTCTGCCTGCCTGCGACCACGGGTGTAGCGTCATTCCCGAAACGTCAGGATATAATTAAACGTAAGTTTACGCTCTTTACGTATAATTATCATAAATATTAAACGGGTCTGAAAATAATTTTAATTTAATGAAAATTAAAATCTCCTTTTATAAAATTCTCCTTTTAAAGTATAAATCGAATGAAACAAAAAGGTAAATGATAAGCACTTTTCGCTGTAATCAAATTTGGACACGCCAACTAAACAATTAACAGGGCACTTTTTGAGCAACTGTATTAAGTATAATGAATAATGATAATACAAGGGACTGAAATCAAAGTATACTTTCTATGCAAGAGTGTCGGTAATGGAATCCTACGTTCCAACACGATGATCAAACAATATAATTATCGTCGCTGTTCCTACAAAAGTCGCTATGTGTTTTATTGCTACTTTACAGGAGACACAAAAAACTGTTTATTTTGAACCTTGTTCTTTCAAAGTAGGCCAATATTTTATTTTGATAAATATGTTCAGTTTAACGTATTTTAATGTCTTTTCTAAATATAAATCTCATTTTTTTAACGAGAAAAAATAATATTACCAATATGTCACATAGCCGTTTTTGTTTCAGTCGTCCAAAGGCTCTATACCTATAGATGTGTCTTATTTTAACTTGGTTAAAATAACTACTTACAGAATTCACACATCTTGATAATGTTTGTCACATAGTTAATTTTACGAAAGAGATGGTTCTTCAATAATACAAAAAAAAACATGTTTCAATAATAATAGTCACAGGAAAATTTCTCTAAGTGTCGTAAGACTTTGTCTAAAGCATAGTGTACGAACGCGATGTATCGCTATGTGCGTAAAAGTACATATCGGGCCATATTTGTTCTTATTTAATTTATAAAAAATCGCGCTACGTGCCTAAAATCACATAACGGGCCCCATTATAAAAAGTCACCCATGGTTATAAAAAACAGTCATGTAATTTTTGCACTTACTGTTTTTAGTAAGAGAATTCAATATATGGTTATCACATAGCTAAAATTTATAAATCCTGAACTATTAAAGATAGCCTCTCCGCTGTTTTTGAAGCGTATAGATATTGACATTAGGTTCAAAATGACGTTAATATCCAAAAATAAAAAAAAAACACATAGCGACTTTTGTAAGCACAGCGTCGATATGAAGGGTCCACGGAAAGAACATGTCTAGTCAATTCAAATTACTGAAGGAAAATCCACCTTCGTTTTAACAGAATAAGGTGAATTTGCCCTGATTTTTTTAAGCATTGGACATGTTTTTTCCGTAGACCTTTCAAATGACAATGCGTTATGTGAGGATGCATGATGCTCCTATACTATGAAGATGACTTCTAGCAGTGGTGCAGTAATGTAGCACTTTTTGTGTACAGGTCTACCCTTAAGAATTCCACTTTCTGAACATTGTAAAAGGATTTTTTTGAAGCTTACCATTCTCAAGTCTCCATCAAACTCCTCTCTCCCATACTCCTCCTCAGGTTTCAGACCGAATGCGGTCATCATCATAACCAGCTGCTCATAATAATGTTCTACCAGCTGGTGAAAATACTTCTGTCGAAACTTCTGGTCTGTTCCGTTGATGACGAAGTACAGTAGATCGGCCACAGGGCATCCTAGACCTGCTGTTTGGTAGTCCACTGGAATGATGTGGTATTCGCCGTTCTGAAAGACATTTAAAAATAATTGAAACGGTTAACAGTAAGAAAACAATTGAGCAAATGGGAGATGAAAGCAATCAGAAAAATAGGTATTTGAATTGATTGCTTCGCGTTGCTTCGACACAGTAAAAAAGGGACAAGTGTAGCTTCGCCTATTTAATAATAATCATCATCATCATATCAGCCGAAAGACGTCCACTGCTGAACATAGGCCTCCCCCAAAGATTGCCACAATGACCGGTCCTGCGCCACCCGCATCCAGCGGACTCCTACGACCTTCATTATATTTAATGTAAAATTTATGAAAACAGGGTCCCCTGTTTCAAAATAATTATTTTTTTTGTAAGAAATGAGTTGAGCAAGTTATCCGTATTGGTATGGTCGGCATTTGTCTTTTTTATGAGGTTTGGCTATTCCGTATGCAAAAATTAAAACAAACGACACGACCGTGGCAAATGTCAATGTAATTGTAAAATATAAATTCCGGAAATGTCAATAGCCAGGAAGCAAACAGGGGAAAACGTTGTTTTGGAAAAAGTCAGCTCGTATTTCCTCTTAAGGTGTTTCAGTTTAGTTAGGTGAACTACAGAAATTTATGAGATAATGTGATTACTTAATATATCTTACATTAATCAACGCACATTTCATCAATCTCAGCACAACTTCAGCTCAAGTAAAGTTATGGGCGTTAATGAGCAAAAACAGAACAACAAAAGTGAAAATTTGAAGTCAATTTTAAATTTTTTTAAATTAAATCAAAGCCTACAGACTATAGTTCTGATGAGGATCCAGAAGCTAGTACAATGAGTGGTATTCAAAAACGGATTGAAGACTTTGGCTCTGACATGGAACCGGAAGCTGCTGCATGTGATGGTGTTCAAAATCCGATTGATGAATCCGGCTCTGATGTAGTACCAGAGGATGGTACCACAGCGATAAGTGGTGATGTTCAAAAACCGATTGAAGACTGCAGCTCTGATGTGGTACCGGAAGCTGGCGCAACTGGTTGTGTTCAGGGAGCGATTGAACCAGTATCCCGGGAACAAGTTCCTCACCAAGAATTTAACGACGCGTCTACCTCAAACACCACGGATAAACAGAAATCACCGAGTAAACAGGACGAGAAAGTTAACACTATTATGGGAAACCCCTCCAGTACCCCCATAAATGAAGCGAGGTCACACTTTTCGGCCATCGAGCAACCGTTACAAAGATTACCTAATTCGCAATCATCCTCGGTAATTATTTCGGACTCAGAAAGCGATATGCAACAAGAATCAGATTCGTCTATATCTTATATGGCAGCCAAGGACACGATAGACTCTACAGTTTACACTTCGAACGCAAATATAAAAAGAAGCCTTCCTGACATAAGCACCAGTATACTTATTCATGAGGAGCTGAAAACTGCAAAAAATCAGATTGAGAAACTTCAGGACAAATTGGTAATTGCTGAAAATGAAATAGAAATACAATTATCCGAAAATTATGAACTTAAAAATAAAATTGATAAACAAAAGGAAAAAATTAATACCCTCATGGCGCTGTGCACATCTTCTCCTAAGTCAAATATGTCCAGAAATAGTGCAAAGAAAAGCAGAACTAACACTTCTAAGAAAATACGTTCACTAACTAAAACTTGTCCTAGTCGAGAACCAGAATGCTCGCTAAATAACTCCATAGGAGAATATGCTGTTTTAGTCTCATATGAGGAAAAAATAAATGAGCTTAAAGAAGAGATCGATAAACTACAACAAAATTTATCTGATGCACATATAAAAATCGAATCACTAACATTGGGGATCAAGCAGTGGGAGTCTCGTGATACAGAAAGCATCGCGAACGCTGTTCTGTCTGAAGAATGTGATACTTACAGGCATAACAGGGAAGACATACGCTATTCAGAGGTGACACAACGACGACCAACTGATATCGAGTATATTCAATCCTTATCATCACTACAACAGTCAAAACTATGCGTAATTAGTAACCACTCCAACTATATGTTGGAGCGGATAAAACAGACTTTCCCTGGGAAGAACGTATGTCTGTACCTAACACCAGGAGGAGGAACGCGAGAACTCTTTCAAAACCTACCAAATAAATTGCAAGACTTTACTCGGTCCGATTTTTGCATATTTTATATCGGTGATAATGACTTTAAAAATACTGTTAATTATCATGGTCTAGTAAGGTTTATTAGAGCACAACTAGCTTTAGTCCAACATACAAATATTGTAATGTGCTTGCCGACATTTAAGATTACAGCCTTTTCTAATTTGTTTATCAAACGTGTAGAAATGTTCAATAGCCTTTTATATAGTGATAATTTAATACACAATTATTGCCACATTTTAGATTCAAATTTAAACTTGTCGTACGATAGTTACATGTTTTCATATCTTGGTAATGTCAATCGTAGGGGTTTTATTACAATATTTAATGATTTAATGGAGCTTCTGAACTCATTTTCTATAGATTTTGTGGAAACACCAAACTGTTTGTGCAATAACAAAGATGTTACTGTAAAAACGGACGAACGACCTTTAAAATTTTTTCGACCCCCAAGTCAATAAAAGGAAAAATACATATGATAGTTCAAAAAATAAACTGACTGCTGTAAATCCCACGACTGCAAACAATTTAACGATATTTCACCAAAATGTGTGTGGTATATCAAATAAGAAAACCGAACTCGAAGTTTACCTCGAAGAACAACGGAATATATTACACTATGTTTGTTTAAGCGAACATTTCTTAAATAAAGACTCGATCTCCTCTTTCAACCTTAATAATTATAATCTAGCCACTTTTAATTCACGTCCAACTAAAAAAAGGGGTGGCACTCTTATTATGAATAAAGGTGACCGAGAAACTGAAGAACTAGAAATTTGTAAGAAACTTTATTTGTCTGACAGTTTTGAGTTGTGTGGAATAAGAGATATAGCTACTAATATCAATATATTTTGTTGTTATAGAAGTCCGTACGATACAAACTTCGAAGCATTTATGAAACACTGTGAACTCCTTTTAGAATACCTTTTTAATAAGAATGCTGTAATATGTGGCGATTTTAACATTAATATGCTAGTAGAAACGAGAAATCGTAACGACTTTTTGAATCTTCTAAAAAGGTACAATTTTCGACATCTTATTGATGAGGTCACGTTCCAAAGAAACGACTCCCAGTCATGCCTTGACAATTTCTTGACAAATATTGCGCCTGACTTGATCAGCTGTACTAACATTGATCACAATGGGTTAGCAGATGGTCACGCTGCAATTATCTGTGATCTTAATGTGCAATCTTTTAATAAATATCACAAAGGAGACTCTTCAATCTTTATTACAGAGAAAAGGATATTTTCATCCAAAAATGTTGGGATATTTAGACAAAAAATACAGAATGTCAACTGGCATAATATGGGCATTAATGTTTTTCTTAAGACAGTTACTAAACAGTTCCGTCAATCATTCATAAAAAAGAAACTAAGAATCAGACTGGACAATCAGCATCATGTTGAATGGGTTTCCAGAGGTATAAGGACATCAAGCAAAATGAAAAGAGTTCTTACTAATGTCAATAAAGCAAACTGTAACACGTCTATTCTTGAATATAGGGCCAAGTATATTAATGTATATAGGAAAGTCATAAGTTTTGCTAAAAGGACAGCTGTCCAATCTAAAATTTCCAAGGCTAAATATTCCTCTAAAGGCATATGGGATGTCGTTAATAAGTGTAGAAATAAATCACGTAAGCATAATCCACAGCAGTTGTCCTTGAAAATTAATAACAAAACCATAGTAAATCCTCAAGAAATCGCTGACGCTTTTTCAACGCAGTTTGACCTTTCTAATGCTCCAAGTACTGGTGATTTAAATGCTGCAGTTCACTGCCTGCATCTTAATAATAGTAGGCAATACAAGGACATAACATGGAAAAAAATTACACCAGCAGAGATATTAAAGACAGTACAACACATGAAAAACAAACAATCCTGCGGGTATGACGAAATGCCAATTTCGGTTATCAAAAACTGCATCGACATATTGGCTGAGCCACTTGCATGCTTTTTTAATAATTGCTTTAATCAAGCTGTCTTTCCTGACCAACTTAAGGTGGCTAGAGTTCTCCCTGTTTACAAAAAAGGTGTAAAGAGTGATCCAAAAAACTACCGGCCTATAGCGCTTCTGCCAATACTCTCAAAGATCTTCGAAAAGTTAATTAAATCACGACTTTTAAAACACCTCCACGGGAACAATGTAATCAACCCGCGACAATTCGGTTTCCAAAAGAATATAGGAACAGTAGATGCTGTCGATGCCCTTATCGATGATGTCATCACAAAATTACACAATCGTGATAGGGTTGCAGGCTTATTCCTTGATCTGAGTTCCGCCTTTGATATGGTAGATCATTCGATCCTTATGGCAAAGCTTAAGTTTTATGGGATCACAGGAAATGCTTATTGTATCCTAGCCAACTATCTCCAAAATAGGAACCAATATGTCGAAATAAATAATGCTGAAATTAGTGGTGGTTGTAAAGTTGATAATCCAGTTACATCTAAGCTAGTTAGAGTGAATAGAGGGGTTCCACAAGGTTCCATTCTGGGCCCCATACTCTTCCTCCTATTTATAAATGACCTAGTTAACTACGTGTCTGTTTCAGTACCAAGCTGTTCTTTGGTTATCTTTGCAGATGATACCAATGCAGTTATATCCGCTAAAAGCATGGTTGAGCTAAATAATAACACTGATAAGGCTATTTCTGTTTTTTCTCATTGGTTTTCTTGCAACAACCTACGCTTGAATTCAGACAAGACTCAGGTATTGTTATTTAAACAAAACACAAAGAAAACCGATAAATTGGACGTTTCTGTTGACAAAGTTTGTTTAAATTCGGCTGACTACGTGAAATTCTTGGGAATTTTCATTGACTGCAATCTAAATTGGAAGCGCGAGTTGGAGGCAATAGAATCATCTATCCACTCTGCATGTCATGCCCTAAGAAGCCTCAGAGACGTATTAGGTATAGAGCAACTTAAAATTGTCTATTACGCTCTAGTAGAATCCAGGTTGCGGTATAGCATAAGGTTTTGGGGAAACAGTTTTTTATATAATGTCAACAGAAGTTTAGTGGCCCAGAAGAAAGCTATTCGAGCAATGGTGCACTTACCACTTCCGGGCTCCTGTCGGGATTAATTTGTGAAATTGGGTATTCTCACCAGCCCCAGCTTATACGTTTTCATTCTTCTTACACGGTTTGTCAAAGATATTTCCAAACATAATACTGCTGAAGAACAGGAGTCTCGCTTAGCCACAAGAACGAAAAATATCAAGTACAGTTTCTGTCCGACACTTCAGGTAGCAAAACATTGTGCAAGATATCAGGCAGTGACCTTATTTAATAAGCTGCCCACTGATCTTAAAGTCGTTACGGACTGGTTTTTGTTTAAGCGTAAGTTAAAGTCGCTTTTATTGGCTAAATGCTATTACAGTATTAACAATATTTTTGATAAATCGCAAACTTAAAGTGTGATGTGATATTATTGTAATTTGGTACTAGCATTTTTTATATTCATGTAAATTTGTATTTATTGTGATTGACATTTTTTTTTTTAATAGGTATTATGATTATTATTATTTCTAATACAATGAATATTGTTTAAGAATTTAAAAAAAAAAAAAAAAAAAAAAAAAAAAAAAAAAAAAAAAAAAAAAAATTAATGTGCATTAAAATTAATTGATTTACTCATTATCAATTTATTTACAACAAGTTATAATAAAAAAGTGTATGCACAATTATACAGGTTTCCGCGTAAAGACTGAAGGTGAAAAGCTATGCATAGGTATTTTATGGCATTGATTGTAAATTTTTCATAATTATGGTAGTACTAATCTATTTTATAGAGTTGTTTTTGAGGTCATTGGATGAACTTTTACCATGTGGTCTATATTAGCATTACGAAAAAAATCTGTTGTTCCGTACATATCGTATCCTGCGATATTATTAGATATCTAATAGGTATGTATGACTGCATGTATGAAATAGCAAATTTTTTTGCGATTCGGATATTTGCCCATAGTAAAAATTCATTAATATCATCTCAGCATTAACCCCCTAAAATTTACTTCCAGTGACTAAAAAATGTTCTGTAATAAACATTTAAAATTAGTGCAAAAACTCTTTTGTACTTACCACTTCTTTATGCATCAAATTACTAGGGCGATAATCTCCATGAATGATAAATAACGTTTTGCGGGGCTCATGTAGCTCTTTATATTTACTCCAATCTGTGGCGCCTTCTAGCAGTCCCTCTAGAAGTTCTTTATCTTTCCCATCCACAGCTTCTAGCGCAGCATCAGCCAACCCATCCCAGCGCTGGCCCATGTCAATCTCTGGCAGCTTCAGGATATCTCCAGCCTTCTTGAACTCTTCCGGGCTTTCCTTCTTCAAAGCTAAAGACAGCGCATGAAACTTCGCTAAAAATTCTACAGCATTCGACGCGTATTTCCAATCAACGCTTTTTAATCTGTCATAACAAGCATAACCCTTTGCTGCTAAATTCTCCAAGACAAGCACGGGGACTCCATCTACGCAATCGTAGTTGTGAAACTTTGGAAATATATATTTATCTGTGATGTTGTGTTTTTCTTGTAACTTCTGATATAAGTTTGCTAGTGTCGTGAGAAAGTACGTTTCCATTTCAAAGCACTTATTATTTGCAACGGTTATACGTGTGCCGGTTAAAGCAACTTTCACGAATAATTGTATGTTATCTTCAGGAGTTGTGATGGAAGCTTCATAAATATTGGAGCTATAGTTGGCACCGTTTGTGCTCATGGGTTTAATTTTCACCTCTGTGTTGTCGGGATAGTTCTCCTCTACGATTAAATTGATAACTTTACGCACTTTTTCTTCAGGGTTTGACATGATTGATGATCCAGCGGGTACTTTCTGCAAGACATGCACAATCATATTTATTTTGTTGAACAATACAATTTGTTTTTATTTGTTTTTTTGTGGTATTTTTTAGGTAGTAACCCTACTATGTATTTACCTTTACACATTTAAATATTAGATGTCATATATCAAAGAAAAAATACCGAAGTTTACCAACGCCGGAGGTAAGATTTGAACCCACGTTCTAAGCTTTCACGGCTGATGCCTAAACTAAACCACACGGCCTCGTCAGCTTAGCGGGCACCGGTCAAATTTCTCGGGTATGTACAATCTGTTTTAACCTCCTGCCGCCCAGACCATAAAATTTGCCAGAGAATTTTGAATTCATAATGTAGGAAATAGAATAGAATTTCTTTTGTTTAAGGATACCTTTTAATAGGCCTCTGGGCGGCAGAAGGATAAAGCTAGGCGACTTTGAACATACTCTTAAGGGGCAAGGAATACGTGCTAGCCGCCTCCTATCGGAAGCCCTGCCGGCATTCTGGTATAGCATTAGATATGGTTCTGCCATCTACATATCGTCCTACGAGTATAACTGCAAATACCAGCTATCTGCACGTATTATTTATTTATTTAATCTTTATTGCACAAAAGAAAACCTTAATGTACAAAAGGCGAACTTAATGCCAAAAGGCATTCTCTACCCAGTCAACCTTAAGGCAAAGCAGAGAAGTTGTGGGCGGTGCTATACAAGATTACTTGCTACTTACTTTCAATGAAACTACCCTACGCCTACGACGCAAATATTCTTACTAAAATAACATATGCATGCAATACATAATATAATAGATAATATATATAAATTAATACATAATATAATATATATAAATTAATGTGTGATAAGTAATATAATATATATAAATTAATGTGTGTGTGTGTAATAAGACGAAATGTGTGATTATTATGTTATTCGATAATTAATTTAATTATCATTATAATTAAATTGATTCTGCTAAAACTTGATTTGTGCACTTTGTGCAGATAGCTGGTGTTTGCAGTAATAGGACGATATTTTGTGGAACACCTCAACAAAAAACGCAACTCAAAAATAATTAATAAAACAATTTGAGTTTTTATAACACTACAGAGATATTTTAATGAATATTTTTGGAAAAAGGTTGTGTGATTTTTAATGAATATGAATATTTTACCTTATTTAAAATTGGATATCCTAATTTCACGTTTTGTATATAATGTACTGGGTGAAATAAAATTGGTGATACAAAGTAATATTTTCTGAATCTATTCATGACTACAGCCAACTTTTACTATGAGACCATCTTCGAAAACATCACTTCTAAATCTTCATCTCCATACAAATTATGAAACCAACTTTTACTATAATTCATTAATATGTATCCATTTTTCCCTACTGATTCCTTTCAAATTTGTATACATATTAATGAACTCGATACCAGAATTTACACATTTTTCCTGCCAAATTCGATATAAGTCCCATAATAAAAGTTAATCGTAATCACGAATACACCCAGAAAATAATATTTTGTATTACCAATTTGATTTCACACTGTATACTACCTATTTTTCCTTTTCTTAATTATTTTTTTCACTCTTGTTTATACCTAATCATTATAAATGTCATAGCAGCTACAGAAATATGTAAGATTAGAGTCAAAATACTTAACGTTTATTTTTGATAAAGTCAAACTACAACACAGTCATGTGCATGATAGACAAATAAATCAACACGGCGTGTAATACAAATAAAATATACTTACTGGCTTAAGGTCTTCCATTTTGCTTCACTTTAAACCTTTGAAATATACTCTACGAGTGCCCAGATTGTTGGGTCACTCAGAGACAATGGGGCACTGACTTCAACCGTTCATATCAAACGGCCACAATTTGAAACACTGATTTTCAACGACATTTTTTCCTGCATTTACGTACATTTTGATTTGCTAAAATATGTCCGAACAGTCCACGGGTAAATACTCGTAGCATAAAATAAATGTTGAAAATGTAGGGTAGGTACTACATGTTTGTAAGTGCGTTTAGAAACTAAGCCGTACTTGAATTGTCTCTGGCTATGTTTCTAATAGACAACTCGGCTAGTTATGAAACTTTGAAATAGGTAGGTAATCGAATACAGAGAGAGAATTTTCATTTTTTTTTTCATGAATTACACCTTCTGTTTCTGACCCTAATATTATTGACTCATAAAAAAGAGATGTATATTATAGGTGTTTGTTACTACTGTTACTGCCAATGTTGGTTTGACAGACTATAGTAATGAACAATCTCAGTATAATTACCGTTAAATTACATATTTGATTGTTACATGTGCCTATCTATGATTTAAAATTTTTAGGCACGTGAATATTGTTGTTGTCATAATAATTATGTTGTTGACAAAATAATCGCAAATGTGTATTTTCGTTTTGATTTCACGACGTTACTATGAAAAATAATTAATTTATGTACGTATAAATACGAAAGTGACCAGTTCTTACAGTTGCATTGTTTTTATTAATAAAAAAAAACATCGTATGATAAACTTATAAATAAAATATCTGACAGAATTTGTTTAAGTAAAAAAAATGATAGTACTTAAATGCACAAAGATTTGGTAACGTCACTCCGTGCGAAAAATTGATAGGTTATGACAAAGTAGGTATGTGTCTAATATTTTTACCTTACTAGTCAGTATGTATACAGCGTGTTTTTTATTTCCGTTAAATAATATTTGTATAACAATTCCAGATTTGCAATTGTGTCAGAAACATACCAACAGTTTTTATTATGTTAAGTCCGTTCATCGGAAAATAACGTTTATAGATGTTCTCAAATCTGATTCACGCGCAATACCGAAATAAAAATGTTTTGCGTGGCGTGCACGTTCTAGCGTCAAAATAGTACATTTCGATGCAAGTGCAAAAAAAAATTGTTTCGACGAGGGTGAAAGTCGGAGCCCGAGCGAGTGAGTGAGTTAAAAATAAGTTTTTACACGTATATCGAAGGACTTTTTTCATAACAAGTGCCTTAAAAAAAGAAATTTAAGCACCCGAAGCGTGCGCAAAGTTTACTTTTCCGCACTAGTTACAAATATGGTCGATGGGGTCGAAAAGTGCTCGAGTGGAGACCACGGCTAGGCAAACGCAGCGTAGGACGTCCACCCACAAGATGGACAGACGACCTTATGAAGGTCGCCGGGACACGCTGGATGCAGGTCGCATCTAACTGGTATGTGGAGGTCCAGAGGGAAGGCCTATGTTCAGCAGTGGATGTCTTATGGCTGAGATGATGATGCCGAGAATTCAGAGAAACCCGGAAACGGGATTTGTGCGCACATCACTAGTTTTGCCGGCTTTGTAGATTATCTTGAAAGAGCTTCATTAGACTCGCTAGCTATTCCCTTTAGCGTCCGTGTTGACTGCGTCGTATTTACCCCCTTTATGGCAGATGGTTGATAAGTCGGTTTATTCTACGGAGGGTACTTGTGAATAGTACATTTCGAAACAAGTAGCCTAGTGCGGGGACTCCTGGCACTTCGGCTTCTCACTCTCTTAGTACTTACTTATGTATAGCAACATTTTGTATAAGTAACTCTTTATGGGCAATAAACTCATTTTTATCTTTTATCTTTTTTATCTTTTAAATGTTTTTTTCCGACGAGGGTGAAAATTGGAGCCCGAGTGAAATGAAGGCGATAATCACCCGAGTTAAAAAGAAGTTTTTACACGTGTATCGAACGACTTTCATAACAAGTGCCTTAAAAAGAGAAATTAACGCACGCTAAGCGTGCGCAAAATTTACTTTTCCGCACTTTTCAGGAAAAATCTTTTTTTATACTGACCATAGCACATTTTCCCCCTTAGTCATACGTCTCCTAACTTAACAAGGCGGTAAGTATTGTTTGTCCCTTTCGATCTTATCAATATGTCTATAAAAGCGAAAGGGACAAACAATACTTAGCTAGCAGCTTGTTTAGATAGGAGACTGTTACGAATAAAAGGGTTTGTCGTTTATATAAATATCATCATCATCATCATCATCATCATCAGCCTATAATAGTCCACTGCTGGACGTAGGCCTCTCCTATTAACTATGCGTATAGACGCATTAGGAGATAAATGCCCATAATCGCCACGCTGGGCAAGCGGGTTGGCGATCGCAGTAATGTGTCCAGTATGATGACGCTGCTGCCCATCATAATTTTTTTTATCAAATAATGGTCAGTGACACCTCAATCCCTTAGTCGACTCTTACGACACCCGCAGGAGGAGTTGGGGTAGTGACAAATGTATTCTTACTGCCGTCACCACACGACCATGGTCATAAATATTATAGTAGGTATAGTTATTTAGGCTAGAAAAATTATTTTTCCTACCTATTGCGGAAAAGTAAACTTCTCTTTTTAATGCACTTTTTATGAAAAAAGTCGTTCGATACACGTGTAAAAATTTCTTTTTAACTCGGGTGATTGTCGCCCTCGAAATGTACAAGGTATTATTTTATTTTCTTTATTGGAGAAATAACAGAAGTAAGTGACACAGCAGTATTTTACATTTTGAGATATAAATATACAAGAATACACAAATTTCCTTCAATTTTCTCACTGAAACATAATTAAGCACTAGGAAACGGATTTGTCTGTAAACAAGTATACTCCATTTCAAATACCATGGCCCGAAGCCACATAAAACTTTGCAGTGACATCAGACCATAGTATTTGAAATGGAATTTAACTTTCCTAGCATAGTACAGTAGTAAATCATGCATTGAAAACAATAAAGAGAATTATAAATTATAAGGGTAAGAGTAATAATGATTAATAATGCAGTTGTATAGTAGTTTAAGTTAGCATAATTTTGCATAAAACGGTGTATAACCATGACCGTAACCATGGCAAAACAGACAGATAAAACTTGATTCACCCAAAAACATTGTAATTCTATTATTGAAAACTCACAACAAAATGACGCAACCATTTTAACTATACAGTTAACATTATCATAAACTAGCGCGCCGTGAAGCTAATTATACTTTTAGACCAGCCATTACCACACTTCAGATTATCATCAAAATATTATCCAGTTAAAGTATTTAATTAATTCAATCGTTATTTTATTATCAGACATGATAAATTGTTAATTACGCGATTTTAAACGAACTCTGGGAACTGGGGATTATTCGAGATCTTGATAAATTGATGTCATTGGTAGTTGATGTGATACGTGTTGGCTCAGCTCGCGATAAATAAATAAATATTTTGGGACATCTTACACAAATCGACCTAGCCACACGGTAAGCTCAATTAAGGCTTGTGATGTGGGTACCAGGCGACGGTATATATAATAGATATATGTATACATATAGATACTTAAATACATAGACAGCCACGACTAAGGAACAAACATTTGTGATAAATAATTACACAAAGAATGCCCTCGCCGGGATTCGGACCCGGAACCTCCAGCTTTGTAGGCAGGGTCACTACCGACTAGGCTGCGGAGGCTGACAAATACCAATTGAAGGTTAAAGGTTTTATTCTAGTTTATAGTACTCTAGGTTAAGACGGCTTGCTCGGCAACCTTATCCCAATAATTTTCATTTCAATTCAGTGACCTTTTCTTATTTCATTACGGTTGCAAACATGCACGCACACGTCACGGCCCGGCCACGACATTGGTCTTAAGGCGACCAGCGGCGAGCGAATGCATGAGTTGGAGCGGGATGCCGATATGGGTACTCCCTCTCACACGTATGGTTTTCCGCTAAGCCGGTCGCCTTAGACTAATGTCGTGGTGGCATAAGAGATAACTGGAGGATTTTTCTCTGTCACTCAAACGAAGGCGTCATTAGAGTGAGGGAGACAAATCCTCGAAATTTACGAATTTCGTTTTTCGCGGTAGTAGTAGTAGTATGCCAGCCGCTGCCACTGTGGTGAATAATATGATAATTTCAAACCAGAGGATAAGATTAAATGTTGCATAAGAATTTAGCTACTTACTGGTACTTACAAATTGTTGCTTAAACTTGTCCTAACTGCTGTTCTACCAACGCTTTTGCCACAACAGGCATATCAAATCACCCCGATATTTTTACTAGCTGAACATGCTACTGGGAACTGGGTTGGAATATTCATATTTTCACGTATAAATAATGTAAATGCAGGTAATAAATCAGAAGCAAGCAATTAACTTTCGCGGCTATGGCTGTTTCAACATCTTATTAATTCAATAATCTGAAGCCTGGGATTTATGGAGTTGACTGTACTGTGAAATGTGGTTAGTGTCGAGATTAGGGATTGCAATTCGAATACATCGAATATTCGCTCTATTTTTCGAATAATACGACATGGGGTATTCGAATAGAATGTATTTTAGAAAAAATACAATCGAGATATTCACTATAATCTGTTGGTTTAGGTATGTAGGTATTTAAATGAATATAAGCAAACAATTTGTATATTTTTGGATAGATTTATTGGTTAACCCATTAAATACAAAACCACCTGGATCTATCACTGAATAACTTGACATGAACCTACTTTATTTATTTGACCGTGTCATGTTTTCATCTACCTTTAACTGAAATAAGGAGCTATTTGAGGGTAGATTTTGTTGACATTTAGTTTAATACCTAAAATAAGAAACTATAGCAATAATTATTAAATTTGAACACGCATTTTGCATCAACGATATTACATAACATTATGGACCCTTTTCAGGAAATACTGGTATACCATAGTAAAACAATGTTGACTTAAATTAAGAAACGGAACCTTAGTATATACTTCCATGGTGAATCTTCAGTTATCTTTGCTTATCATCTTATTCAAATATATGACGGAAATATTTATACTATGCAAATTAAGGTACCTAATTAAGTTGCATTTACAATTATTAACTTTGTTCTTAAAACTACCTAGCCCTTGACGGCCCCTGACCCCGCGGCAGACCAAAGAAGCGATGCCTAGATGTTGTGAAGGCTGACATGAGTGTGAATGGGCTTACTACAGTAGAAGATGCTCTGGCCTACTACCGCGAAAATCGAAATTCGTAAATTTCGAGGGTTTTTCTCTGTCACTCCAACGAAGGCATCATTAGAGAGAGAGAGAGAATTCCTACAAATTTGCGGATTTCGAAGTTCGCGGTAGGGCGGCAGGACCGCGCAAAGTGGAGGAAATGTAGCTGGAAAGCGGACCCTGGCAAAGGTCGGGATAACGTAGAAGATGAAGAATTTTACTTTTAAAACTATTCAAACTTAAAAATATAATAAATCGAATATTCGAATACATAAAACTTTCGAATATTTGCCAACCCTAGTGGAGATGGTTGGAAATTTATGCGCTACAAATCTAACACCTGTTTTGGAGTAGGAGGTTATTTATTTGCTATTCTGTCAACTGTTTTCGAAGACAAATCTCGAAGCCTTCGTTTTCGAGCATCCGGTCTATGTCACTTCAATTAACGCGTCATTGGAATGACGGAGACAAAATGCCTGCTATGCTATTCTCTTATTCACACATTCGAAAAACGGTATTCACTAACGTAGAACAGCTCGTCGTCGAACTGTAGGCGGTAACTCTCGACGCAGTATAGTTCCAGCTCACACCGCATTCGTCGCCGAGCGCTAGTGTCGTTTAAAGTGCATTACCTACTGAATACCATTTTTAGGCTCGAAGCTGCCGCAGCGCTGATAGCAAGGCGGTTTCCTTAGTGAATAACACTGCTGAAATGTTCGAGTTATATTTGTGTTTATCAGAAATATTTGTTTCTTGATCATGGTTGTTTTCTATGTACCTATTACTTTTATCAATATAGTCAGCCTCCGTAGCCTAGTTGGTAGTGACCCAGCTGAAGCTGAAGGTTACGGGCTCGAATCCCGGCGAAGGCATCATTTGCGTGTTTGTTTATCACGAATATTTTGTTCCTTGGTCGTGGCTAGCAATGTACCGAGAAGTTTCATAAGTTTCGAAACTTCTATAGGGAATTTTCTCGGCAATTTAAATTTTACAAGCAATCTAATCATGCCAAAACCGTTGTTTATGCATGCCTTTTATGTACCTGTATGACTTGTTTAGTTGTTTACTCAATTGTGAAATACAATATTCTTCATAACATTTTTTTATAAGTTCTCATGGAAACATTCTCAATACCTAAATCTAAGTCATCACTGATTTTGAGAAATTATTTAGACCATTTTAGACTAGTTTTGTGAAAATATACTGTTTTTTTTTGCTTCACAGGTGTGATGAAAAACATCGTGTGTACGGAATCCTAAGAAACAATACAACTATCTCTCCTCAACCTATCACGTAGGAATCGGAGCGAAAGAGCCCGAAATTTTCGATGCTCCACAGTTATGAGGAACGGTATGAACGTATGAAGGCGTCAACAGGCGTGATGTATGGGACAGACGGACGGATAAATGGCCCGTAATTTATAGTAGAGACTAATTACGAACGCGGGCGAAATGATTTGTGAGCTCTGAAGTTCTTGCGAAGGTGTGCAGATTCAATTGCGTTTGAGATATGCCACTGGAACGACGCAAGCGGGAATTTTTTATCAAGGTTTGTGACCAACCAAATAGTGAATACTTAAAGATTTTTTACCACGTCGGTGGCGTTTTATAGCGTGTATTTATTTTTTGTTATTGCCTCAAAGAGCTGGAGTAGTTAGTAAAGGCTCAATTAAATAATATAGGTACCTATGTCTTTGTCTAATTGAAGATTTCCAACACATTTTTTTCTTAATAATTCACGCAAAGTATCACTTCATACTTCTGTTAATAGCTATCAGATACTTCTATGTGACAGCGTCTTCTATATGTAAGTGTTTGCGTTACATTGTTGAACGATAAATGTTCAAAATCGCACTACGCTAATTGATAAGTCTAATGGAATAAACTATGAAAACGGATAAACTCGGTCGGCTCGCTCGGCTCTTATCAATTAGCGTTTTCATAGTTTTATTTCATGTGTAGTCCTCCCTCGCGGTAACCAAGAAAGTATTATGATAAGACTAACTTAAAATCTTAGGTTTGATTCCAATTTGAAGTAATGTTAAAAAAAACACGCTATATCTGGTTAAATAGTGGTTCAAATTCTGTTACAAAAACGCATATTCTGTACTTTCGAGTCGTCAAGATATCAGCAGACATTCTAGCTACTGTTTGCACTCTTAGACACATTATATAAGGGACTCCACTCTCCATTCTTACAGCTTAATTACACATCTTTTTAAGCAAATTATTTGATGATATACTGCACACGAAATTTATGGCAGTAAAAGGAATAATCTTTTTGCTCAGTACGGCATACCTGGTATAACTAATTGTAATATCCACGTGACATTATAATAGCGTAATACTATCACTGTCACTCATATTAGCAAAGTGCTAGTGCTCGTAGGAGTGAAAGAAATAGCATTATGCCTTTAGCCGCCACATAGTTTTGCAGCAACTGTAACGTGTCTGTTTTAGCATTATGTTGTCTGTGTACGGTTGCGTTATAATGCTAAATAGCTTCATTACATTCATACAATGTGCTGTTAAATTCTCACCTTGTGAATTATTTTCTGCACCTCATAGTACAGTCACCAGCAACTACATATATTGAAGCGGCCACGATGCTCAAATACATCTCAACATGCACTCTAATGCCATGGCAATAAAGGCGATCTCTGTGGATGGAATTATTTCCGGGTCATTGAGGGCAGCTACCAGATTCAGAGTAGCTACGTGAAAATGGTCTTAGAAGGCCTTCCCTCGATTTTAAATTAATGAAGATTGGCGTTTACAGATTTTGGAAAAAACATACTTGGTGCGAGAGATGGGTAATTTTTGACAAACTTTTTTGATGCCAATCGATCCTGTTTCTGTTCAAGATCAAAAGCTTGTATGGAATAAAAAAATGGGTTAGAAAAGCCGCAAATCAAGAATTAAAATTTCCAATCAACATATTGTATGAAAATAAAAAAATATTTTTCATGTTGAATTTTTTTATGCCAATCGATTCCATTCCTATCAAGTACCAATACTTTTCTAGAGGTCAACTTACGGTAATGTACAAAAAAGCCAAAAATTAAAGAAAACTGTCATCATACATTTACTATGGGAATAAAGTGAAACTTTAATTACATTATCTGTCACGCTATGCTAAATGACAATAATACTGTATGAAAACATTAGCAACATTAATTAGACAGTGCATGGCATGCATGCATGCATCAGCCTATGATAGTTCACTGCAGGGTAGGCCTCTCCTATTAACTATGCTATACGCATTCGCTGGGCAAGCGGATTGGCGATCGCTGTAATGTGTCTACTATGATGTTGATGACGCTGCTGCCCATCATCAATCTTTTATCAAATAATGGTCAGTGACACTTCAATCCCTTAGTCGACTCTTACGACACCCGCAGTCGGAGTTGGGGTGATGGCTAATGAATTCTTACTGCCGTCACCACACGGCCCCATTAAACAGTAATATTAATCAAATTTAAATTTTCACTTTTTTGAGGTATAAAGTACTTACCTGCCTACCTACCTAAGATACTTGTCAGCCTCCGTATCCTAGTTGGTAGTGACGTGCCTGACGAAGCTGAAGGTTCCGTGTTCGAATCCCAGCGGGGGCATTATTTGTGTATTTATTTATCACAAATATTTGTTCCTTGGTCATGGCTGTCTATGTATTTAAGTATCTATATGTATCTATCTATTATATATATCGTCGCCTGGTACCCACATCACAAGCCTTAATTGAGCTTACCGTGGGACTAGGTCGATTTGTGTTAAGATGTCCCAAGATATTTATTTATTTATTTATTTATACGGTGAAGCTGTAGTTGTCCCTTTCTTACGTGTATCGGATCCCTAAGCCGTGCAAAGCGACAGCAATATTATTTTTTTTTCTAAACTTTTATAGCTCCCATTTTCTCTTAAGCGTAAAGACTAAGCCATACCGAACGCGTAGTCAGCACGTGCACGTGCGTAGAGTGCACGTTGTAGCGTCCGAAATGTCATAGTAGATGACACACCGCTTGCACGTCACGGGCACGTGGACGACACGCAATTGGTGTGTCATCTAATATGACATTTACATACGCTACAACACGGACGCCAGGCCTTAATTCTTTGTCAATTTGATAAAGTTTAACATAAATGACCTAGCATTATTTATTTTTTCTACTCCCGTACTTTTATTTGCAATTTATATGGTCGTAAATTACACACCTTTAAGCTCCTACCTTATAGACGTCAAGATAAGTCTTTATTGTCTATTTCCCATAAACGCATTTGGGTAGGTATACACGCAGTGCGTTTTTGGATTTTAAGACACCTCGTGTATACAAAACTTAATGAATTACAAAACCCAATAATAAATGTCAATTGTTACCCACGCTCATCTTTTCTGGCGTCTCTTAAACAAGGGTTGCATAAAATACTATTAATTGCTGGTCTTCAGAAGTATAATGTATAGTCATGTGCAAAAATTATAATAATTACCTACTAATAGTTTGAACTAGGTAGATACCGACTCGGCAATTAAATTACCATTTCCATAAATAATCGCAGCTTTGACATTCATTGGTGTCGCTTTATTGCACCTGTCATTTATGTTATTTGCGATATACATACAGTATGTAATAGCTTTGAATTTGAAGTCAGGTGATAAATTAAAGGCATTCTTGAAATTAAATATTTACGTATATTTTCTTCGCTTTATGTACGTTAACAACAAATTATGTTTAACATTTCGGTTTTAGCATACCATCTCTCCTGTTGAATTTATTTTTAAAACTATTACTTTTATAGTTTCGCATCGCTTTACTCTTTATAAATTACTCCCCTTATTCATAAACGTTGCCTGTAGCAAGCGGAAAAGTATCGTTTGTCCTTTTCCATCATATCAATATTTCTATAAGACGGTGAGACACAAACGCTAGGGGGAATGCGCAATGAAACGGACGCGTTATGGAACGGAAACTTGATCTCTTTAAAAAATCTGAACGATCATATTCTTTTTTTTATCATTGGCATCACTGATGACCATAGATAAAGCACCACTTGCTCATCAGTGTTGCCAATGACCAATAAAAAGAATATGTTCGTTCAGATTTTTATTGGCTTAGGTTAGGAGACGCTTATGAATAAGGGGATGTGTTTTAAATTTGAAGTCAAAACAGGATGCGAAATTATAAAAATAATTTATGATTCCATCAAAATACAAAACAGCAGAATCGTTACCTACTTCAAGAAATGTGATTAATCTCGTAATTTTAAAGTTAATTATTGTACAATTACCATCAGATATTGCAGCTGCTGCGGCGCTCAAAAACATATGAAAATGCACTTAAACGCCTTTACAAGAGAGGTATGTTCAGATATTTCTGACCACCTTAGCTGTTTCGATATATCTGATAGCGATTGCAGTCAATAAAATTATTCGCCTTGCACTTTTGCGTACATTTTCTATGCAAATGTGTAAGCATGAAAGTGTTAAAGAACTCATATATTCATAAATTCTTTAACCATACGAAGTAACGTGGTTGAGATTCTGTTTACATCTTATTTGTTTATATTTACTGAGGCCCTAGTGAAAAAGGGTACATTGCAATTCTCATAAAAATTGTCAAAGTCAAAGTAGTATTTATTTAAGTAAGCTTATTAATAAGCATTTTCAAATCGTCTGACACTATAAAGAGAGAAAAAATCTACTACATTTGACTTCTTCAATATTGATAAAATTTGGTAGGTTGGTAGAATTAATGATGCAAGATCCATCATATTTCCCAAAATGTTTATAAGAAACATTCCATTTTTGTTGCCAATAATGCATCGGAATCTAACAGAAGGGAAAGTTTCATACAAACATGTTGGAAAAATTTGGGAAATGTAGTGGATATTGCTCAACGTGATCCAAATGTTCGATTTTTTTGAGAAATGCTCTATAGCCTTTTTCGCTACGGCCACAGTATAAGAAATGGATATAACACAAGATTGTTAAGGTAATCTTAATGAGAGTGACGTTAAGCTACTCGTCGACTACTATAATACAAGATATGTGCCTCGTTGTCACCAAATAATACGAAACACGCTTTTAGAGATACAGTCTCATCCATCTTAAACTTACGTCTCAAAAGCATAAATAAATTTTTAAATTAGGATTTGTTCGGATAAACTGAATCAAATTGTAACAATTTTTCATTTGATTTGCTTTTGTGATGCGTGGTGCAATCACCATCATCTAGTTATAGATCAGACTGAATCACTAATAGAGACATAGTCATGGATTCAAAATAAACGAACAATTTTCTGCTTTTGCCAATGATCAGAAATTTGTTCATATATTTCGTAAAGGATAAGCATTAACGCTTTAATAATACAAACACAAATTAACAATTCTAATTTGCAACAACTTAATGAAAAAAAACTATTTAAATTACATCTATAGATTTGGTACATAAAAATTTTGTTAGTCTAACTAGAAAATAAACGCTTGCGCGATTCAAAGCTTAAACTTGCTGTACATGGCATACCTGACGAGATACTCCAGGACAATCCACATTTTGCGTACACTGAATCACTTCTTAACGCACTTTCGTAAAGCATCGTATCAAGTACGCCTTTGTACAGCTTACTTTAAAGATGAGCTCTCACAATAATCAGTGCACTATAACATACATTACGAGTAGAGATCACAGCTGCGCGGCCCTCGCGGGCGTCGTCGATGATATGAGCCGACTAGAACCTCGGAACACTACGATATATTTACACGCTCCTAGGTTGCGAATGTCCTTTTGGCTTGGGCGTTAGCGGTCGGCGCCCCCCTTCTTGTGCTGGAGCGCCGCCGGACCTCACGGGTGCAGCGGCCGCGGCCCAAACAGCGGGTACGAGGGGAAGTAGGCTGCCAGTGAGGGGTGCGGGGGCAGCGGGAACAGAGGCGGTGACGACACCAAGTGCGATGGCTTGCTGTACGGATGAAACCGAGGAGTGAGTGGCGACAATGGAGGCGTCGGATATGTCCGCTGAAGCAACGGATGCGTGGCGCTCAGCATCGATAGACTCGGACTCGATTCGCCACTGGCAGTGTGCGAGCGCAAATGTTGTAGCAACTCTTCAGATGTCCCGAACCGCTTACCGCAGTAAGCGGAATCACCAGCCATCCAGCTACACACAAACGGCAGCTGGGATGCGGCAGCCAAAGCAGCCAACTGAGCGTGAGCGTATGCTGCCGCCGCAGGGTGACTAGTTGGTAACGGGAACGGGGTCTTCGCGTGGTCACATTGCGTGCACCCTGCTGGGCACACCGCAGACTTAAGCAGATGTGAACTCAAAGAACAACCCGTGCAGTACGGATCTCTGCATACTCCAAGATCGCCACCCGGTGCTTTCATTCTCGCATATGCTAGATAAGGGTTCAGACCACTTTTCAGCGCGTGATGCTGCGCTGCCATAAGACTGCTCGTCATTAAATCCATCGGTAAAGGAAAGCCTGTAGGCGGCAGGCCTCCTAAAAAGGCCGAAGATGAAACAGGTACGTTTAACTTGAAACTTGAAGGTTCTTTGGTGTCAGCATTGGATGACAGACTCGTTGGTGTAAAAGGTAACTTGGATGCGGATGAATTACTAGCGGAGTCTGATTTGGTTGGGTTGGGTGAGCCATGTAGAGGACTCGAACGTTCGTCTGACTTCTCTGACGGCGTTTTGTGGTTAGCTGGTGGTGAGGTTCTCTGGGATGAAGAGCTCTGGTTGCTCCCGCAGCGCGCTTGTACGGGGGTTGTGGACGCGCTGCCTTTAGAGGAAGGCGTCTTGGAGTGAGCATTTGCAGACGACGCTCTATCTTCTGGAGTTCTAGTCTTTTCTCTCGCAGTGAGGCACGACTCGTAAGGCTTAAAGCTGGGCTTGTTGTCCATATGTGGTTTATCTTCATACTTCTTGCTGGCTTTTTCCGCGGCGGAGATGAGCTTGGGGTTCGGCGTGTCAGCGCCGATGGCGCTGCAGGTTTGCGCGAGAAGCGCCAGCGGGCTCTTTTTCGCGTCGAGCTGCAACAAAAGGGGCTGTCAGTTTATGAAATGAAACGTCCGGGTCGAGGTTGCGAGTGACGGGCGCACAAAGGGACCGCGGGCGGTGGGGGGCGGGGGGTCCAATCACGCGGCCGACGCGCCATTATCCGCGCGTCTGGCAGCCGTCGGCTCCGCTTGACATTTCACTCTGCTCCCGCATGATGTAATCTCGCTGTGAAAAGGGCAATTTGTGCCGGTGAATTTGCGGCGCGCCCGGACTAGCGCGTTGTCACGTCTATTGTCACGGGCGCACTATTATTTCGAGCGAGTATTGGGGTGGTTTTTGCGGTTGTTGTGTCAACATTTTCGTTTTGCGGAGGAGGGTGGGACTAATTGGATTCTTAGTGGAGTTTAATAGAATCGCCGATGCGTTTATTTAGTGACGGTGTGGAAACATAAATCTGGAAAATGTTTTACGTAAGCACTAATTATCGAGTTGTAAATCATTGTACAATTCGATTATACTCAACAGTTAAAAGAAGGAAAACGTAAAATTTTGCGCCAAAGTGTATTGATTTGGTACACTAATGCATCCTAGTCATATTACCGATTCGTCCATCAATTTTATTGCGATTAACTGTTTTACACTTCATCATGAAGGTTCACACAAACCATCTAATATTAACACACAGTAAAATCTACTTGCCAATCCAGCGAGGAAATGTTCCTAGCGTCCTGGGTACTACACTGCAGGACCTGTTTTAGATTCAATTTAGTTTTGCTTTAGTAGTATGTGCTTTTAAAATGTTATTTTGTACGTAATTGTAGTTTGTTTCTTTATGTGAATTAGAAGTTTGGCTACTGTTGTATTTAAAAAAAAATACTCCATTTATAAATACATAATACCGTATGTTTATATCATAACAAAGCCGTTTATAATCTGGACCATTAATCTCGTATGCCTATTCGCACAACGAAAGACCTTTGCGAATTGCGTTGAAATGGAACAAAATATTCCTAATTGTCTCACGTTTACGCGAAACTGTGAAATCCACCGCGAATGTTTCGCAAAGTTATGATTTTGTACGCTTGTCTGCAAAAATAATGAGTTTTGTCCATTTTGTTAATAAATTTGTCACGTGTTATGCATTGTAAATGATAATCGGAAGACTAAATGAGATTTCATGCTTTCTAGTGTTGCAAAATCAAACTTGTTTTCTTAAGAGTCTTTGCATAGTCTTATAATAAAGTATGTTTAGGTAGGTTGGTTTATAAACTATTAATAACATACATAAATAGTCATTACAATATGTATCTATAAATGATTATTACGAGTATGGATTATGAAAGGTCATACTGAAGTAAATTCATATGTAAACATCGTTATGTAAACTATCAAACAAAACAGTGTATACATCTATGTCAGATGAACCGCTATCATATTGGTAGATAATAAAATAAGTTATATTAAGTACCTATGTCTAGCAATGTACCAAGGAGAAGTTTCATAAGTTCCGAAACTTGTATAGATAATGTTCTCGGCAATTTAAATTTTACAAACAAACATCTATTGTATAAAAAAAAGTTTTTCAAAGAAAGTCAAATTCAAAAAAACTCTTAATTGAAACAAAGACAAAATGCGATTTTTATTGTTGTTGTTGTATTCTTTTATAGCACATAAAGTCGTCAAGACAAAGTCGTCAATCTCTTTTCGTTTGAGTAACTAATTTAGGATTTCATACTTTGTTAAAATTATTAATTACAGCCCGCTTATTTTGAGTTGCTGACACGTCATATTCATATTTCACTGACCCATATCTCTGACGTCCATATATTAATATTTCAGTTTTGGTGTCAGTTGTTTGCTGCTATTTCTGTGAAATGGAAATAACAGACTAAATGGATGTATTTATAGCATTTCTATTTCAATATTTTAAATAAACTAATCGACGTCACAATAATTGATGCATACATTGTGTCATTTGTACTTTTGTAAACATAATTTACATAAAACTTGTAAACAGGTCTTGCATATTTCTGTTATTTATTAATGTGTTATTAATATTCTTATTCTGTTATTTTATTACGTAGTTTCACAGTGAGTGCTTTGGTATAGACTGTTATGCTGTGTCATTATTTGATAATAAAATTAAAATTATACAATAAACTTTTATTAATTAAATATTATTTTGATATAATAATGAAATAAGTAATGCCTGCTAATCATATTCATTATCATTTTAAATGAACCAGGATTATAGTATATCGTATACATTTTATTGAATACATCCCGACTTTGCAGCGTTTATGGTTGACTTTCATAGTTTTTTTTAATAATTTCATGAATAACTATGGCGGTAACCGAACAAAGTATTTACGGTAATATTTAAACAAACTTTAATACCCTGTATGTACCTTTTCAATTAATTACAACAACAATTCAAAACGAGTTAGTAATACATAAACAATTGTTTATCGATCGCTAAATATTCAACGATCGACTGTTTTTTCGGTGCGTATACTAAGTTTTTTTTTAATTTTTGCCTTTTTTGTAAGCATTGAAGGTTGACTTGTTTGTTGATTTCTCTTTCAGTTCCTTTTAGTTTAATTTAATTTTCAAGGTATTTGTTTTTATTCTATGTATACTTAGATAGGTACTACAAATATGATAAAAATATAAAACCTACAATATTTTTACAATTCTATCGGCCTAACTAGTTGAACCAAATCAAATAAGTGGGTAAATCATTTACCATGTATATTTACCTTAACACAATAAAGATTTTGCTACTTAAAAATAGGTATGAGGTACACGTAACATGAAATTAAATTGTTGATAATAGATTTTTTTTTGCTAGCCTATACCTATTTTACAAGTACTACTGTTCGACAATAGTGTCATGTATTTCTGCCCTGTCATTTGTTTATCTCCATGACAAGTTCAATAGCAAAAAGTTATTTATGATTTCCGTTGAAAACAACTGTTCACGAAAACAATTCCGGATTAGAAACTTTGTCAAAATTGGTCTAATTATTGACAATAGCATGTCCGCTTGCATGTCTGTTGATTCATTACTTTGTAAACTCACGCTTGTTCCTGCGAACCATTATAATTATCGTCTAAAGGCGCATTCAGACCAAACGAGCATTCGCTCATTCTATCCCCCACTCTACTAAATTTGTTGATTTCGTAGAGTGGGGTAAATGAGCGAATGCTCGTTTGATCTAAATGCACCTTAATATCCGTTTTATAATCATCCAGTTTCATGAATCATGACTAATGCTTACATTACGGAGATTCCAGTTAGAACTATAGGTCTTTGGTAAAACTATTCACGATGACAGGTTATTAAAGTCATTGTAAAGAGAAGTTATTTGATAATTTGCGTCCCGTTTCTTGATTTGTTTCGTTTGTTTTGAATAATTTACGAGCTTTCACATTAAAGTTCGAAACGTGAACAAAGAGATCGACGAATTACAACAAACATTTGTTTTCGTGCCACATTTAATGTTTTGTTATTGTTTAGATGTTTATAAAAAATATGAGATTTTATGAAGTAAATTAATTTATAATATAATTTATTCCTAATAATAATATAATTTATTCCTGCACGCCTCTTTTGCTTTTTTTTCATACTTCAAGTAAATTTTTCCAAGCTTGGACAATTTGAAATTTGTCTTCAATCGAACTTTACGCGATTTTATAAAACTCACCGTGGTAGGCAAAGGCGACAGGTAATCCGGCCGCAAGTACTGATTGCTTGACGTCAGCATTTTGTCCCACAATCCGTTAGTTTCCAGCTTAAAAGACACAACACTTCACTTCACTAATCCATACGTCATATCCGTTCACAAAAGACACGTGTTTCTCGTCTGGCTGTCGGCAGCGGACTGAGCGCTGGTCCCCCCCTCCTGACACCTTGTCACTCGTCGCCACGCCATTTTTGCATTCTGTGTACTTTGCGGGAGCTTTGCCGTCTTATCCCCACCGCTGTTTGACACCCCGGTCATGCTGTCCTGCTTGCGCTTGGGAAAAGTTTATAAGTCGTTTTCCCTCGTTTTGATGAAAGGATTATATAAAATATGCAACGCAGTCAAAGGCTAGTGACGACAGAGATGCATCGCGGGGAAATTGAATGGAGTGTAAGCGGCGCGGTAATAATTTAGTTTTGAGCGGTTAGCGTTGTGGTTTAGCGGAGTGTTTCATTTATTTTTTCGAGGAAATTACATCGTGATTCGTGGGTATAGGTGAAGAAGTCGAGAGAAGCTCACTACTGTATGTAGTTGTAACCTATACTTTTGTTTGTGTTCGCATTTTAAACACGTATTATATGGTCTACACGTCGGGCTTTGACCGAGGGTGCTCCAGACGAGAGCCCTCTTAATGGGTCGAAAACTAGAAACATTTTGAGCAATTATCGATTTAAATTACGTGAGTAATCCGGTTCGATAATATTTTTAAATGTTTGAGTCTCACGTATACATATAATTCTAAAAATGTATTGTCTATTTGAATAGTTAGGTCACTGTCACTACTACATACGGTACATCAGGCGACTTATTAAGTTTCTATACGCATTTGAAGATAATTACATTAAGACATTTAGCCTAGGTAATGTTACACATTTCGAGTTAAAAAAAAGGTCGATTGTCAGTAACAATTAACGCTTTTGTTATCTAATCTTAAGTAATTTTACAAAGAAGTAATAGAATAGTAAATAAAATGGCTTATCCTTGCGTAAGGCAGGTAATAAGCAAACCGAACCCTAATTTAGGACCACCAGTGGAGTAAAAAAATCATTTTCATTATTGACTAAGCTGACTCATCGCAATTTCTATATTTTAACAAAAGGGGCAGTAAACAGCGATGATTCTTCAATTTTTGTTTGTAAAAATTCTTAACGAGGGCCTTTTTCTTTCTAACCTAATACTGACTTTAATCGCCTATTTTGAAAGGAATATAAGTCCTATTAAAATTAAGAAAGAAAATGTAAAATGTTGGGTGGTCTTTGTTCTAATTGCGGTAAATAATATTTAAAGCTTTTTTAAGGTCCATTATAATGACGGTTAAACGATAATTCTGGATAATAATTATGGGAAAGTTTAGTTTACAAGTGCTTACTGCAGAATAATGTCGATAGTTAATCTTGAATGGTAAGTACTACTTAACTGACAAGCTAAACCAAAGTTTTATGTGTAAATTAGCAGTTAAATGCCATTGAACGTTGAAGTACCTACCATACCTTTTGTTCATCACTAATCCTTTAGCCCTACCGCGAACTTCGAAATCCGCAAATTTCGAGGGAAATGTCTCTTTCTCTCTAATGACGAACTCTCTAATAAAGAATACTCTAATGACTTATTGAATTCACAGTTAGACACAGAAAAGGTAAGCGCTTAGTTTCTCTCATGTTGTTTGTATTCATCGTTTTAGCTATCCGTGGCAAATCTACGAAGTTCATTAGTTCGTGCGTCAAGGCAAAAGATGGCGCCACTAGTCGCGCCAGATCTTCGATAACAAAATGAAATGAAAATAATGCCTAAAATCACTATCTAATCTTTAATCTATATCGCTAACTTACATTAAGTATTAAGTACTTAGATTTAGAATCTTTAATTAAGTTATTTAAATAATACAAATCACGGATAGATTTTAATTCTACTATTAGTACTATTATTTTCATTAGATTACGTTTCAAATAATCGAAAGGTTAATTAGTATCCATTAAAACGATTCGTGATGTCTTCGCCTTCGTGCCTAACTAAGATGACAATCGTACAGTCGACGTCAAAGATATTACGGTTTAGGTGTCTAAAATATATTTATACAACTTTATTACCTTGACTTTAAGGTCGTGTAACTATATTTTTGGCGCCTAAACTGTAGTGATATCTTTGACGTCGATTATACGTCGAGTCACCTATTGATAAATTAGGTACAAAAAGTATAGAAGTAACATCTCATCCAGGCGCTATCTATAAGAGTGATATACAAGAGAATATATTATGCACTAAGGCAACAGTTTAGTATATCTCAATACATAAATATCTTCAGGAATTGAAAATGTCGATAAATTAAATGAATAGACAACTATGTCAATAGATATAGGTACTGGTTATTAAATGTAAGTGTAATTTAATTTGAAGTGTAATTTTACAAACTATAAGCGATATTATAATATGAAAACGCCGATAAAAATTAAATTTCTAAAGATATCGTACCTACTTAATTGTCGTTACGAACCTGACTGCAATTAAGGTGTTTTAATTTCACGCTAATAAGGTGCCCCTAAAAGTGAAAATGCCCATTTACATAATCTAGTTCCACCACAGGGTACGAAACACAGATGTCATATATACCATACATCAAGCAAACTATCTACTTAGCGTGTCAAATGAACTCAGTGAAATCCACCGAGTTGTCCGTCTTTAATCGCAGCTTGCAGCTTTCGGGCGTGAAATTTTGTAAGTTGAAGTGAACAAAAACATTAATAATGCCTCTTTAAGTAATATTAATTGCAACAACACAAAAAAATATGAATACTCAAGGGCCTGAGACATATTTAAAATCATAGGCAAGTAACAACTTCAGTACAAAATCTAACACGCTCGGCCGCCATACAAATGAATGAACTTGTTTCTTCTATCCAAATCTAATTCTGTGGTACAACACCTAATCACTAGTCTGGTTACCTAACCAGCTCCTAATATAGTGTTAGGGCACGATGCCCGGGTCAATCAGACGGACACTTCCTCCGGTAGCGGTAGGACAAAGGCGGCGACGCTTTTGATCTCACGCTGGCTAGGGTTGCCACCAATTTAAACTTTATTTCATGTTATTAACGTTTAATGGCCAGGGCAAAAATCAAATCTGTTTAACAATGTTGAAATAAAAGGGCACGGTTATAAATACAATTAAACAATTTGATTATAATTAGATATTAGCCGTGTGGTGACGGCAGAATACATTTGTAACCATCCCAACTCCTCCTGCGGGTGTCGTAAGAGTCGACTAAGGGATTGAAGTGTCACTGACCATTACTTGATAAAAGATTGATGATGGGCAGCAGCATTGAGAAAGAGACATGGCGATACTCGCCCGGCGGTGATAGCTGATAGCTGGGCGAGTATCGCCGTGTCTCATTTATTTACAAGGGAGTGCGTATCTTTTGTTCGTGTTTATAGCCGATAGTTCATAGCTTAGTAGCTCGCGCTGAGACCAGTGCCTTACTAGCCTAACCAGTAAGAGGACGATTCTCGGGTCAATCAGACGGTAACTGTTTATTCCCGCAAAGTTTAACTTGTCACTCAACAGCTGTTAGTGTTAGTTGTCAAATAAACCGGTTTATTTAGGTTACGGTAAAATTGCAATATGTTCGTGGCTTATGACAGTTCACAGTAAAAGAACATCGGCCGATAAATTATCTGCTATTCTTCGAACTGGATTCGAGCGTTGCTAGACGGCCTTCTACCGCGAACTTCGAAATTTGTAAATTTCAACTTTTCGCCTCCGTCACTTCAACGAATGCATTATTAGAGTGACGGAGGAAAGTGCTCGAAATTTGCGGATTTAGAAGTTTGTGGTAGGGCCGCTGATCTCTAGCCTAGCTGTCTCTAAAATTTTGGGGTATTTCTAGCGTTAAGGACCACGCTCTCTCGCGTTACTCTAAATCGCGTTTAGGAGATCACGGTAGCGGCCCAGATCTCTGTTGACAACCCTACGTCGGACACGGCCGCCGTTTGTCGGCAATTGCCGGCGTGAAATGAGCTCCGACAGCCCCCCCCACTAATGGGTTATATAGCCGCGAACTGCCGACTCATTGTTTGTCGGGGCGCTATCAAAACACTTGTACCGAATTCTGTGGAGGATCGATTTTGTATGCCTTGGCGGGTTAGAAATGCAGTTTTTGTGATTCGGTAAGATTCTACTACGTTATTGAATAATTGACAGAAATGCAGTTTCAACAAGAATTTATTCAAAAATGTAACAAAAAATAAAAACCATATAAAAAAAGTATTATTAATCTTGATGTTGCCGGGTGCTCTGGGTAATTATGGTGGGGATAACTGCTCCGTCATGAAATCCAAATAGTTGTTTTACAGATCTAGATTTTAGCCCTTAGCCATCCCATTACCGTACTAAGGGAAGGAAAATTTCATTGACATAAATTGTTATTCAATATCCGGACGTTATGAAACTATGTTTTAAGTCTAAATTATGCGTTCATATCCAGATGGGAAAATTATATATTGTCATTAAACTAAAAAGCGCATTGATAGTTAATATTTTAAATACAAAAATTTAAAACCTTTAACCTGGTTTAATTTGATTATTGATCTATTTTCTTGGATACGTAATAATACTTCTTTCAAGTTCTTTATGAGCGCTAAAAAGTAAAATATTACATTGCGTGAAGAAGAAAAAACTATTTTCTCAATTATTGCTAGAAACTGCCAGACCACAACGCAACGTAATAGCCTCGAAAAGGACAAAGTAGGGGAGACCAGGTATGAACGTAACAATTTTCAGTTTTTAATTTTTTATATTTTTTTGGTAGCAGTTGTCAAACTTTGCATCTTTATGTGCAATCGACACATATTTCATGTATCTTTTGGTACCAAAATAAACTTCATACATCCAATAGTTTTACAGAAAAATGGCTCACAGTGAAGGATGGAATTTGTTGCAATTATCCCTACCCCCAGGGCTGGTTGTAACAGTGCATAGGGATAATAGAAACAAAGTCAATGACTATTAAATAATCAATATAATTATGTGTAATTAGTATTTTTAAGTAATCAACAGTCTTACAATATCACTATCTCAAAGACGAACATTAACAATTAATGAATGTAATTAACATTAGGTATTATATGAGACGAAATTAATTTATACCTATAGGATATATGAGTGGCGTGAGAGCAATCAACTTTTTGTCTTATTCTAAATGGCATATAAACAAATTCTTAGGTGTAATCCAAGGAATTAAATGCTTCCTGCATTATTTCCTTATTTCTGAGTATACTACTAAGCTAATCATACAATGTACCTAATATGATAAAAAAATGTGTTTTACTCCTCATTGACAGTGAATATTTGTTTCCAGAAACAAATCCCGCTTTGGGTAGTGCCGCTGAACTTTCAAGTAAAGCTTTAACATGTCTATATAAAGTGATGTGAGCCAGTTGGTACGTCTTTGCTGCGTGCCTGTAGGGCATTAAAAAAAAGGATCACCTCAACTGCAGCTAAAACTATTATTTCTATTTTGGTGGACTTCTGTCTGTTGTTATTTTGTGTATATTAGACATTCTGCAACAAAAAGTTACTAAGTATATGAGTTATTTAATAAACGCTAGCATATAGGTGTACCAATGAGCCTTCAATTTGGAAATCGGGATGAAAGTAACAAGTTGTTTCAATCATCCCTGGGTGTCGAATATCCAGAATCCCACAAACACGTAGGAAAAAAACATAAAAAGCATCATTAACACATTGATTTGCAACCTTCAAACTGTAAATGATTAGTGACTTTACAACACCCATGCAAAACGCAAGCTATAGCGTTTACCATGAAAAAACTAGCTAAGATTGAAAAAATCGTTAAAAACTTACTTTTGACGCATTTTTCTGGGACCATAGCACTACACGCATAACCTGCCGTCACAGCACCGTGGGCATAACTGAGGTTAGGGGGGAATCGAAATGGCATCTAATGCCCTGAAGGACGTTCGGATAGATGTCGTAGACATTTTTTAAATGAATTTGTTACGTTCATCCCGCGTTACTTTTATACCTGGTCTCCCCTACCTATATCTAATTATTTAAATGCTTAGATACTATAATTATCTTAGCAGTTCGCTGAAATTGCTATTCACGTGAAATTAAAACAGTTGAATAAACCAAAGCTGATTGCACGCTAATCCTTGCTTATCCTGAATCCCGGATGCGTTGGCGACGATTCTAGCAGTTCGAGCTTCGACTAAGCCAGTGACTGTAACAGATAGCGGCTTACTTGTGAAACAGGTTTCATATCTAGGTACTTAGTAAAGTAGATAACGTACCATATAGGACTTTCTCTGTGGGCGTAGTCAAAATGATAAAAATTTGTCGCCCTTTTTCAGTGCCACTAAAAATCGTAACACAAAAATTATGACGTCAAATTTTGATTTTATTAATTAAAGTACTTTTAATAGTCTTTTTAATTGTTTTTGCTAATAATGACTGTTTTTGCTAATAATGTCCTGATAATGATAGGTTCAAACCAAAAATTACGGGGTTATAATATTATGGAAATCGCTACATGTTTGCGACTTTTCATTGGAATCTGTCGTTCATTTTACAGATATCTAATCATTGGACAATCTTTGATGAACAATAGTAAGTTCAATAGGGCTTGTATTTGAGAATACTATGTAACTAATAATAAGAAATTAACACAACAATAAATTAGGAACAAACATTTGTGATAAATGCATACACTATTGGTCTTTATTTGTATTCAATATAATTGTGCAATCTTATGAAAAATGGTGCTTAACCTCTATTATTATCACGACAAAAACTAGCAAATACCTACATGGAAACGAACGTATAACATGAAGTCGCAATTAAGGTACGTTCAGACGAGCTCCGTGTCTCGTGTGGAGGCGCCCTATCGCTCGACAACCACTTAGTGGCTGCATTGTGCAGAAGCCATGCGACGTAGACTTAGTAAGGATTAGAAATGTTGGGCATTTTTGGATACCTGGGCATTTTGTCTAACCGCTACTATCAAAAGCTTGTTGAAATGCCGCAGGGACGAGTCCTAGGCTTATAAATGGCCTTAAAGCTGTGGGTATTCTGCAGTAAAGAGTGGTTCGATATAAAAATTGCAGCGTATGATAATGGTATATTTTTGAAAATAAACCTGTTCTTTTTAAAACAGGACGTATTTTTTGAAATCCTTATAAACAAAACTTCAAAACCAAAATACATTCATATTCAATCAAATGATCATGTGGAAGATTTAGCGTCACTTGTTCCAATATACTGTTAGTATTTTGAACACGGTGTTCTGGCAGTATTTACCTGATTTTTACCTTTAACAATCAACAATCAACAATAATTTTATGCGTCTTTGAACAGTCTTATTACGAAACAGTCCAGTTTGGGGATGCTGAGAGGTATTTACTACTTTGGCGGTTTTGCATTTTTCACAGAAAATGAATTCCCCTACAAAAGTACTTTCAGAGCTTGAAGTAGTGGTACTTCTGACTACCTTGAGTAAGAACCAGTTAACTAATGCAACTGTTTTATATTAGATCATATTCTCTAAAATACAAATCAGCTTATAAAAAAATAATACGGTTCTAATAGTGCAGTGTATACGAAATGAAAATTGACAAATATCGTTGTTCAAAAAGTCAAAAGTATGTTGCTGTAAGGAACGCCTAACACACAAGCTTGTTTGATTTAATATGATTGTATTTTTATTTTAAACTAAAGTGTATAAGGATTCCTAAAAAATAAGTACTGCATAATCAAAACCGATCAGTTCGAAAAGATACCATATCATACACTGCTACTTTCTATCAGGACCACTTCTTACTCACATAACAACATACTAACCAATAGTTTTACTGAAAGTGATCTCTTTTCCTAAATTTTGAGTAGGAAATTCTTTCCTTCCCTTCCAAAGCCCACGACGCCTCAGATTTGAAAGCAAGTCAGTGCGGCTCTTCTGCTTATTAGAAACTAGTTAGGTATAGTCTGAGATTTATATGAATGAACTTTTGACAGTTTAGAAATTACTTTTATATCTATGATGTTAAGGCTATCACTTAGCGCTCTCTTTGTGGCCGTCTGATGAGCTTTTGACTATGTATATTATAAGACATTTTCAATAATATATATTTAATACTAGAAGCAGGTAAGTAATTGAAATTGTCTAAATTATTTTTGTCTAATCGAACGCAGTGAAATATACCGAAAAAACAAAAATGTATTTTCACAAAAAGTACTGTAAATGTATTCTAATCAGACGCATATTTTACAGAGTGCCGCAGGGACGTATGTTTGGTCCTCTTCTTTTCCCCGTTTACATAAAAGACCGTACCTTGAATGAATATCTTATGTGTACTTGTCCAGTCTTCGCCTTCCAAAGCCAACGGTTCAGATCTGAGAGCGCGTCAGTGCGACTTCCGCAGATACGGGACACGCCACTGAATGTGTACTCGCTTAGCGCTCGATGCTTTGATGCTGTCTGATGCTCCACGCTGACTTTTTACTGCTCATGGCTGCATTTGAAATGCACTAAGGCTTCGAATGTGTTGGGTGTGGATTCTTTTGAAATTTAAGAACGACTATTTTCAAATTAATCGAAAAACGATTTCAATAATGTTTAAGACCTATCGATCGAATGATGTGTCACATTAGTCACATAATATATTATAGGTATTCATTTTCGAGCGAGCCGTTCGCATTCTCTACTCCAAGACTCGTCTGCTCAATCAAAATTATGTACTCAGCACTAATAGTGTATTTCCCAGCGTACCTTATCTCGCTGTAATAAGGTTGTGGTATCTTGAAGCAGATTTTTTCGATACAATATTTATTTATTTATATTATATTATTCCATAAATTGATTAAACGACAATTTTTTGCGTGTTTTTGTTAGGTCATTGAAAAATGGTATTTGTTTTAACTTCTTCGGGAGTAAATTGGTTTTCACAAATAGCCATCATCACAGATTTTGTTACCCTTAATTATTATAACATTTACAACCGGGGTAATAATTATTATGATAATGATACGAGTATAAATCTAAAAGTAGACAGGCTTCTCATTTGCTACTGACGTGCTACGAGAATATTGCAATTTAATTATTTCAGCTAAAAGCGTTCCTTCAGAACCGGAGGATGTAATCTCGGGATATGCCCGACACGTATATGTGTCCGACACATATATGTGTCCGAGTTAACGTCGCCGTTTTGTCCACTTGCCGACCTCGGACATTAGATAAATACGTGTCAAAGCGATTGCGATAGAAACTAAGATAATGTTCACTCTTTATCTACAGGAAAAAATATTGTAAGACTTTTGCCTCCATTAAAATAATATCACACAATTAAATCACGGCATTAATGTTCTTTCTGGGGTTGTAGATCAGTTTGCATTAGCCTTTTTTAACTGAAAATTATAAATATTAGTGTCTTAAACCAAAGGAAAATACTGAGTTCACTAACGTTGGAGTCTGGATTTGAACCCACGACTACGCTATCGCGACTGATATCTAAACCACTCGGCCACTCGGACTGTCTGAGTAGTTTGTGGATACTAGGATAGTAGTGAAAACACAAATATAATCATTTTAATTTGTACCACAAGAAACGTTTGCTATAAAAAACTTAACTAATTAACCTATTGTATGTAGTAGTGATCTATTCAAATAGACAAGATCGAAGAAAAAGATAGATCTATAGACAATATACGTTTAAAAAGTGAACACAAACAAAACAAATGCCTTACATGTATAAGATATATCCATATTATAAGCTTCTGCTGTATGTACAACAGGAGCTTTTCTTAACTTTTTCACCTATACCGCACTCTGATAATTTTTACGACGATTTCAATCGTTCGTCACGTCGTATGCTGCATTACAGCTGCTGCAAAAATGTACCGATTGAACTCTTTCACGTATCGACATTAGCTTATTTAATAAGCTGAATAATAAGCTGAATTGGAGTCCATTTTGTGGCACAATAGCTTATTTTTTATATTAATTTTTATTTTGTGTTTACTGTGTATATTATGTGTCATGAATAAATGTTTTTTCTTTCTTTCTTTCTTTCTTTCTTATTTACATTGGTGGTGGTGATGTAAACATTCTGACGATGGCGTTTCTAAGATCCCACAGCAACACGTAATAAGTCCGTCATAGAATACACGCGGGTCACAATTTTCGCCGCAACACATTGTCCGTTCCATTACGTTGCGCGCCTAATTGCTTATTAGGGAATAACGTGGGCCACGATGTCTTCTTATTGCGGCGTCTGTCTGATTAACTTCAGTGAGAAGCCTTTGTATTCATTTGACAGTAGTTTTGTTTACCATTCACGGCTTTTGCTAAAATAGATCGAAAATATCCGTCTATATTCAGTATCACATTTCCATTAAGAAAATGCGAGAGAAAAATCACATGTACTTTTAAGCATTTCCATTATGATGATCCACTTTATTGATACAGTTTGTATTGAGACAGTTAAGTGCAAAAATATGTATCGAAAGAATTATAACTTATAAATAAATAATTATGTTAAGAGCTTGTCCATTAATCACGTCATACTGTATAGGGGGAGGGGAGGGTCAAGAAAAAAATCACCAATTATCACCATAGGGGAGGTCATCAGACAAATCACGTGTAATGTTTTGTTGCTCTCGAATCTGCTGAACAGCATTATAGCCAGTAAAAAAATGTACTTTTTTATAAAACACATTTTAAATACTAAGTTTTACAACTTCGCGAACAATTACGTCGTAGTTGGCAAAAAAGTACGTAAATTAAAGTGTTATTAAAAGGACAACTTAAGTAGCCAAAAAATTACACGTCATATTGGCAGGAGGAGGTGTCCATAAAATATCACCAAATATCACCATGGGGGATGGGGGGGTCTAAAACAGGCCAAAAATGTATGACTTGATTAATGGACAAGCCCTAAGACGTTCGTATTACACAGAATTAAAGTGCACTAGAATATATTATTTACACCTTATTTGCCTTTACCTTTGTAAACCAAAGATTAGCATTTAGTATCATTAAATTCAAACTTGTAGGGAAAGCTAGTCGAACAGATTTGATACTTCATTAATTTAAAAGCTACAAATCCATAGCTCAGCACTCCCAGCGGCTTAAAATTTAAGCTGAAAAATTTTTTTATTAAAATTTAAGCTTATTTTCTTTGAATTTTTAAAACACTGACTATTTCAGTAGGTGTATCAGACTTTGCCAACTAAGGGTTTTTTAAGTCTCATGAAAACAGGGCCAGAAAAGGCCATTACAGGTTCATGATATTCTAACAGCATTTTCCAGGGTAAAGCCTGCTGAAGGTTCTGACCTTCGGAATTCATGAATTTCGAAGATTTGTCTCTGTCACTCTAATGAATGCGTCATAGGAATGAGAGAGACAAATCCTCGAAATTTGCGGGTTTTGCATTTATCGTTTACTTTCTTACTCATGGTACTGCTACAGGCAATAGTACGACTATTTTTATAATTTTACCCTTCATATCCCATCACCCGTTTGTCAAAGCAGGTCGAATCAGAGACACAAAGACACCGTTCAGCGTATAATTGCCAGCGATCCGAGGCAGCTTTCGGCGTTAATTCTCTATGATTGATTATCTTTTCGGCTAATGAGCTTTGAGCCCGTCTTGTGGGGGTGGTGTGTGTGATAGCAGCCAGCGATTTGGTACTCTCTTTAACTTCAGAGAGGTAAGGCTAAGAGCAATATAGAGATCCTCTTTTATAGTTACAAGGGTTATACATGTTACTTGAATGTGCTCTAGTTGGGAAACATTATCATCTTGAAAACGATTTTCTCCGTGGCATTATTTGAAACAACACCGCTAATATTATACTGCTTGCGTTCTATTCGTGACCGATGGTGAAGTTTACTAATTTAGTTGTCAACGGTTCCTAATGCAATGGTATGGCTCAACGCGTAACTCTATTTTCTTTAGGTGTATGTATTATTTCTATTTGATTGGCAAGTATGTGTATCGATCGTCCAACAGTTCCCACCTATGGTTAAAACTTGTCACTCCTAACTTTCTTTTTAGTGCCTGTAGCCAGCCTATAGTCATTCCACTTCTATTACCTATACGTATGGACGCATTAGGAGGTAAATGCCCATAATCGCCACGCTGGACAAGCGGGTTGGCGATCGCAGTAGTGTGTAGTGTATCCACTCCACTATGATAATGCTGCTGCCCATCATCAATCCTCCATAAATCTCAATCGTGTCGCGAATAAATTATTTTCTTTTTCTATTTCTGTTTTAGTGAATTACCATGTACAAAAGAAAATATTAACATATTCACAAAATATAGAATGAAATCTAAAAATATACCTATTGATTTCAAACCTCACAGATGTAAGTACTTGTAACTTTGGACTCTGCTAATAGAACAAACTGCTCTCATGATGCATATTCTATTCAACCCACGCTACACCCTCAATTTTGGGCCACATCATTATGAATTATGATCGCTTTTCCTTCACAATAAGTGTATAAATAGGGCCGCTGATGGCGGGAAATAAATCACCGGGGTGATCCATCATCCTCCGGGAAGCGAGGTGTGCCGATGTATGCGTATATTCGTCGGTAGCCAAGAATTAGAGTGAAGCAGCCAGGTTTATTGCCAGTATGGCGAGTAAAATCATCATCATAATATCAGCCGAAAGACGTCTACTGCTGAACATAGGCCTTAGGCCTCTCCCAAAGATTTCCACAATGACCGGTCCTGCGCCACCCGCATCCAGCGGACTCCTGCGACTTTGAGTGACCTTGAGGGGCACCCACGTAGTGCCTTCCGGAACGTGGCCGTGGTACGGTGAGAAAAATACATGCTGTGAATTATAAACAGTGATCGGATTAGGTAGTGCCATTTCGGGTGAATGACCTTAAACATTATACTTAACATGGATAAGCCTCGGGATCCTGGGACTTATATTTTTTTACAGAATATTTTCTTGTTATGTCATAAATTGAAGAAACATGAAAAAATAAAAGGATTTTGTAATTGGGAATGCATCTATTATTTGATGTTTTTATAGCTGCTACTAACAGTAGTAGAAGCAAAACAATTATTAAAGAAAACTCTATGACTGCTCTACTTTAGACCACCAAAACCTCAGTCCAGTTAGAACGAAATCAAAGTCCGAGAAAAGAAGTAAAAATGATTGATTAAACTAATCATTTAACTACGAGTGTGAAATTAACAACTAGAAAAACATTAATAAAGGCACACATATGACAAAATTAGCTATTGTGAAAAAATACCCTTAAAACCATGTTCGATAAGTAAAATTAGACAAATTTTTATCAATATCAAACCGAAAGTAAACAAAATAACTATAAAATTGTAAATTTTCGAAAAAAAATTTTACTTTTCATATTAAATGTCGGGCTTAGAAGTTATGTCCACACTAAGATAACGTACCGAAGTCCCGCGAAATGGCACTACCTAATCCGATCACTGATTATAAATAAATATTAGATGTCATATACCAAAGAAAAAAGACTGCGGAACGCCACTGATGCTTGTACTATGCCTGTACCGTTCGGTCTTGAGCGGTACAGGCATCAGCCGCGAAAACTGAGTGAGTGAGTGCAATTCCCACCTCAGACGTTGGTGATCTTGGTCTGTTTTCCTTCACAAGAAAATTATGATCACCTCTAAAAATAGCTACTTGTCAAACACAGTCTCAACCATTTTAAGAGTATTTTCCCTTCATGTCTAGTCTTGAGATACCCGGCATATGTATTTTTATCAATTAAACTCAGTTTTTGTTTGATAGTGTTTCTTTTATTTTGCTTCCTTCTTCATCCTATGTATTATGGAAAGATCGGCTAAGCACATGTAACATACTTAATAGCTGTTCATTATCATACATTGTCGATCTAAATTCGGCTTCCTGTGCGGGTTTCACAATGAAAAAGGCGTTTCATAGCCTCACTGAATAACAGTCTTTAAACAGCAATTTGTATTGCGTTTCTAAATTACATACCTACCTATTCTTACACACAATTTCAAAATAACAAGGTACAAACCACGCTTTCAAGTTTTTAGTGTATACTATTACAGTCATAACATATCAACGGGGTATCAACAATGCTAACAATTATTAGGGAGAAAAGGTCCTACGTTCTATACATACTACATAAAGATAAGCTGCTTTGTATTAGAAACACACAATGGGGACCGTTACCAAGACATGCGAACATGAATTATATGGAATTAATACTTTTATTATAATGGCTTTCAATGTGACCGTCAACAAAACATATTTAAAAGAAATAAGAAATAAATCCAATCGCAAACAACTTAAAAAACTACGTAAAGGTAATAAAGATACGGTTGATTTCGGAATAGTTAAGAATGGTAGTTAAGTTGGAACGGATTTTCAAGACGAAATTATAATGCGTGTAATCCATCAAAATGCGCTGAATGAGCGTAATTTGTTTGTAAGAAACATATCATTTTCCGGTCGGATGGTTGGTAATGTCTTGTTTCGCGTAGGGCCCAAGAACCCCTTTGATGCGTTAACAGCTTGAGTCTGAGCAATTTGTTTATTTAAATTGTATGGGGGAATACAATTAGTGCAAAGGCAGGCTTCATAACTTACCACATGTGAATGGGGAGCCGTTTCGACTGTTAACTGTTTTAATTGCTTCACAAGTCACTACCTATTGGAATGCATACGATCGTATTTAAATGTATAGCAAAGCTGCCTTCTTCGAATTCAGCATCTGAATACTTATTTAGGTACTTAAATTTATTGCTCCTATTTATAGGCCTTTAAGATTTTAGTACTCTGTCCCTGTATATATTATTTACCTGGTAAAATATCCAAATTAAAACTACACTATAAATAAATGTATGCAATTAAACTAAAACTAAATCTAAAAACGGCCCACGTGGCATGGTACCTACTAAAGATGCTGGCAGCATTACCCCGCAGGATCGCGAGGCTCTTTAGTTTTTTTTCTGTTTGTTTTTATTATGTGTAAGAATATCTTCAGTATTGTCAGCCTCTGAGGCCTCGTTGGTATGTACTTGATAGTGCCAACGAGGCTGCTTATGAAGCTGAAGCTGAAGGTACCGGGTTCGAATACCGGCGATGGCATAATTTGTGTCTTTGTTTATCACAAATACTTATTCCTTGATTATGACTGTCTATATTTACATAAATATCTATATTTACATAAATATCTATGTTTACATAAATATCTATGTGTATCTATCTATTAGAATATCGTCGCCTGGTATCCACATGACAAGCCTTAATTGATCATGAAGCTTGTCAATAAATGTGTAAAGAATAATACCAAGAATTTTCCACGAGAATTCAATGGTAACCTTTCTTCGCATTGCAATACACAGCTCATTTTCCTTCTCGCACTGGACACCAAAATACTGATCTATAGGTATCAAGAAACAATGTAAAAGCATTTTATCTCCTCAGATACCGATCTTCATCTTTGTCATTACTGCTACCGTATGGGACATAAATCGGACCTTTCCCAAGTCGGTTAAAACCGGCATGACAATCAGACGTAGATTGATAGCTCCTGTCAACAATGCACCTCATCCCAAAGAGATTAAGAGTTTAAAAATATTTGCTGAGATATACACTTAAAGGAAACGATATAAAGTTCACTTTGAAAAAATCCTTTACTTGGTCATAATGCTTTTTTGGTTTACATAAGAGCAACGTCAAAAGGAGCGACTCGGTAGTAAACTTGTTTTTCGCCGTATTTTTATGTTTATAAGGTTCAAATTGTTTTACTGATTGGTTGGTTCGAGCCTTAATTTGCCTAAGAATAGGTATGAGCGATTCATAAAAGTTTACGTACCGTGACGCGATTAAGTGCTTTTGTGCTTAAATTAAGTTTTTAGGGATCAACAGGTTCGATATTGAAGATAAGTGTAAGTTGACGAACTGCGAACAATGTTTTAAATTGTGTTCAACAATCATCGTTGTATAGTCATTTAAATAAATATATTTTGAGAGAATCCTCTCGTACCTAGTTATGTTACGATAATCTTATTACTCCAAAATAAGATACTGTTGTAAATAAGATTGGAATATGTTTTTGCCTACTTATTAGCACTTGGCTATACCTACTTAAATGTGGATACTGATAATATTTAACATAACAAAAATGGGAACCTTTGCACCGAAAGCACTGAGGAGTGGGTATTGACTGACGGCGGGTATTTTCGCCATTTTATGTTTATGTGACTATTTTTTTTAAGATAGTAGTAAAAAATACATATTTTTAAAGTTAAATTTATTCTGAGATTTAGTAATTTACTTCAATATTGTAATTTTTCAATATTTTTTATATTTAAAGCTTAAAATAATATAAAATTAGTTCAGATTTCATTATTTAACGCCTGGATCTCTTGAGTTGTCGACAATGCCTTTTGGGCTAACTTTTGATCTGATCAAGTTGAACTTCTTCAACAACCATCACTGAATAAGTATCTAATATATGTAAGTAAACATACAATTGTTGTGGTGACAATTCAATAGACATATCTGCTAACACAGTCCGCCCTCGGTAACTTGGATGAAGTAAATTAAATACGGAACCTTGCAAAATAAAGAAATAACACACCCATAAGTGTAATGTATACCTGACTATTTGATTGATCGGGTCAGCTTTTTCTGAAGTATAATGGGTTGACGAGTGCTCGATCAATATAGCCCTTTGTGTGCGATCCCCTTTAAATGCCTGGCGCGAATACGTGGCTTGTAAGTCATACATGTACATTCAGATGTTGTGTATAATCCTTTTCTTTTTGTTTCACGGAAATACATATCAAATATATTATGAATTCATAATTATTGCTGTTTCAACTCAATGTGCTTCAGGGAGATTATTCTCGGAAAATTCATAAGTACAGCGGTGATTAATCGAAATAGAAACAGCTTACCGAATCCCCCACGAAATTATGTTCTTAAAATACCACAATGATCGCTTCTCTAATTGATCAACATTTAAACACTAGTCTCAGTCTGTAACCATTAAAGAAATGTGTGTTTGGAATGTGTGTCCCTAGAGAAAACATTTTAGTTACAAGAGCTTTTCAGTCGAAGAACACTCATTTGAAGAATTTTAAATATATTTTTCGACAAGTCTGTTTGTATTTTGTTCATGAATGAGTATCAAATGCATAAATAATAAGAAACGTTAATCTGTGTTTCTGTTTTGGTTAAACTGTTGTACCCTTACACGCGCACTTTAATGATTAATTTATATCGATATCAATGTTTTATTTCGTCAATTTCTCGTTTGTGTTAAAAAAAAAACTCTATATGTACCAACAGTTATTATTTGATCCGAAAGACCCAAAGGTCGATGTTACATTAGAAATAGATACAAACAGGAGCTCTGTATTGTTAATTTCTCTTAAATTGTTTCAGAAAAAATATAAGTGGGCCAAAAACTTACGTCAAATATTTTAGATGTTGCCAAAATAAAGGTTTATTACTATACATGTGCTTTCGGTGTTTCTATGCGATAAATATTAATAAATATTTTTGCAATGGCGTTAAAATCCATCAATAATCGATAACTTTAACACGTTTATTTGAATCATGCTTCCTTAAGGCGTTAAAGTCTTGAAAGTGTCAGTTGTTTTTATTCTTAGAGGTGTACTGCTATTTCGCCGAAATATTTTTCGTCTAATTTTATTTTCCAAACATCTTTTGGCATATCAAAATTACCAAATTATTATTAGCCATCTATCATTTGGCCGGATTTTCATTTGGCAACAAGGTAAGGTTAGGTTGATATAAGATAAAATGCGAAAGATACATCTACGTAACGTTGGTATGCCATGTGATGATTATGCCAAATGAAACTAAGGGAATAATAGTTTGGGAAGTGATAAAATACCATAAAATTTTCGGCCACGTAAATCATTCTTAATAAAAAAAGAGCGTGTAATAGAAAAGTTTGTTAACCCCTGGTTCAGCAATAACACTAGTGGCATCCCGCGTATTCGCGTGCGTGTCCGCAGATAAGCTTAATACCCCGTGTCGGTTTCCTGGCACGAGGCGGGTTTTATGTCGCTGTAATCTGTTTGTTTGTCTGTCTGTTTATGGTTCGCGTGGGGAAGTTTTGGTTTGTTATAATTATGAGGGTTAAAGAATCTAATAGGATTTTCGGACTGGGTTTAACATAAATAACAAAAACATTTTTAACACAGAGATACGAGCAACAGGATATTGAAAGTTTTTCGGGCTAATCTTTAATACAGAAGGTATATCAAATTTATTGATTTAAAATTCACGATTATTACTCATATTTTAAAGACAAACGGGTCTTAATTGCGCAAACTTACGTTTAATTATATCCTGACGTTTCAGGCATGACGTTACACCCGTGGTCGCAGGCAGACTGGCGAGAGAATGTATCAACACCTTCGAGCTGCGCGGGTTTTTCGAACTACCCGCACTTGATCTATATCAAATTTTTGTTGTCGTTTCGTGTCTTAAGGCTATGGGAGGTAATTCTTGGAGTACGTAGGGAATACTATGTCTGTGTGCTTACCGCCGCTTGGTCGTCTGGTGGCGGCAGAACTAATATATTTGTCACAACCCCAACTCTTCCCGCGGCTATTGCAAGAGATTAAGGGATTGAAGTGTCACTGACCATTTCTTTGATACAAGATTGATGATGGGCAGTAGCGTCATCATAGTGGCCACATTACTGCGGTCCGCCAATCCGCTTGCCCAGCGTGGCGATTATGAGCATTTACCTCCTAATGCATCTATACGCATAGTTAATAGTAGAGACGTACCTCCAGTAGTGGACTGAGATAGGCTGATATATGTATTCTTACTGCCATCACCACACGACCGAATAATTCAATTCGATTTCAATCTAGATTACAAAGTACACATATACATATAAATGTAGTTTAAGCAAGTAATCAGATGGGTAAATCTACAAGACTGTAACAACAGTTACCAATTCTTGTGCATGTTTGATTGTTCATATATTAATTAAGTAGATTATAGCGTTCACATATCGACCTAGATAGGGTTACGGTAGAAATACGGAAACTTTCTTTAGATTAATTTATATAGGAACACAAAAAATAATTGGTAACCTGATGTTAGTGTTGTGGATTTAGTCAGATTACTTTTTGCACAATTCTGCATTCAAGCCTTGAATGCAGAATTGTGCATTCAAGGCTTGAATGCAGATTTCAAGGTACTATTTTGAATTATTGATTTAATAAGCAATATAGGTTCGAGTAAAAAATAAAAGAGGATCGTTGTTAGTAAGTAGAAAAGCGCAGACACAAAGCAAAACAATAAAGCTAAAAAGCGTTGAAACTTAAAACGTCCCGTGGAAAGTGGCCACAAACGACCGATTGGCGGCGGACGGTCTTAAAAATGTCAAAACTCAATTTAAAGTTAGGGATCCCGATGCTGTTGTAAAGGGGGGACACGTCCGTCTTTGATTGCCCGATTCACACGTGGACCTTGTTACCCTATGCTCTCGTGTTCCTATTGGTTGGACGAGAGATAGTGGAGTGCATGGGAGCACCAGTGTGTGGCTTGGAGATCTTTATTTTTTTACTAGATTTAAGTGAGCATGCTTTCAGCATACATCCAACCCTGTTAATGGTTACCGTAGACTAGAAAATTATTTCATGCAATCACCAACTTCAAAATTTGTACGAATTTTTTCTATTAACGCCTTTTTAAAAAACCGCAGAATATTTGCAGTAAGAAATTCTGGAATGAAGAATATTATTAATTAAAAAAAAGTATTGGGTTTTTTAACTAGTTTCTTTTTGTAAATGTATTACTACAAATAGCATTTACTGACAAGCATTTACTGACAAAAAAATAATTTTTCTTTATTAATAAATTTCTTCATTCCAGTATTTCTCAATTTTTTTTTTCAAAAATTCATAACTCGAAAACTACAAAAAATCGGCTAACATACATGGGGTATATTCTGAAAGCCCATGACGTGAGCAATCTAAAAAAAAAATTTTGACGTCTAGGTTTGGACCACCCTGTATAGAATCATTAACTTTAAACATAGCCAAATTACCGATTCTTTTCGGGTAAATAAGTGGTGTAGGGTTAGAACCGAAAGTAGTTTTAATTTTATTTGTAACTACATATGTAAACTTTATTGAAAGAAAACAATAACTACGTAAGAATAAAATTAACTACAAACTAAATCTTAAAAAATAAAGGAGTACTTGAGGTTTATTGAGTTTCTTATACTGGTTCAAAAATGACTAGTTCATTCTTCTCCTATCGTCTTAATGCTAGGAGGAATGGTCACCATAGTTACTTCGATTGCAGTCATTTTGATTGCCATCGTGAAAATGAAGGTTTTATTGTGATAGACTGATTATTTCACGTTTTTTCGCATAGGTAGTCCTGTTGCCACAATTGTATAGTTTTGTTTCTTTTTGTTGAGTGTTATTTATGTTGTTTTTTATTGTATAAATTGTACTTTTGTATGTGTGGCAATAAATATTTTTTCTTTCTTTCTTTTCTTTTCTTTTCTTCTTTAATCACTACTGACATTGAGAGTACGATACCAGTTTTTGCGAAATCAACTGAGATGTAATCAAAAGTACTTAGTACATAATTATATTACAGATGTAATAAAATATTTATGTCATCGAACTGTTTAGATACCTGTATTTATTGCTCATATACCTACCTACTGCACTCAGCGTTTATTTATTTACGTAAGGGACCTACTAGTAAGTAGGTAAACATGAGTCGGTTAACTTCAAACCTGGGTAAATCCACTCTGTCAATAGAGTTGAAATTTAAAGAAAAACTAGGCAATTGCAATTAAATATGCACTCTATTGGTAGAGTGGATTTCCCCGGGTTTGAAGTTAAGCGACTCACATGTTGTGCTTACATTTATTACTACAACGTGGAGTAATTACAAAAAAAAAACCACCAAACACCAACGCGTATCCCTGTGCGCCCAAACAGAAGATTGAAGAAAAATCACTGGAAACAAATACACGGACAATATTAGGTTTGCGTTTTAAAATACATTCACCACACCCTTCGTACGCAATTTCCGTGCCTCGGGCACTCACGAGAAAACATGATGCCCTCGCCAGAAGGATAAATACACATTTCAGGACAATTAATTTCATGTGCAACCCTCGGTGTGATTGTTTTTGATGCAGCAGTACCCGCACCATAATTTGGCAAGTTTAGTATCGTTCACTCGATACGTAAAGCAGTCTCATCATCATCATCAGCCTATGATAGTCCGCTGCTGGACGTAGGCCTCTCCTATTAACTATGCATATACGAGTAGACGCATTAGGAGGTAAATGCCCATAATCGCCACGCTTGGCAAGCGGATTGACGATCGCAGTAATGTGTTCACTATGATGACACTACTGCCCGTCATCAATCTTTTATCAAATAATGGTCAGTGATACTTCAATCCCGCAGTCGACTTTTACGACACCCGCAGGAGGGGTTGGGGCAGTCTAATAAATTATGTTGCGGTTCTAGTACATCGTGAGTCATCTGTCAGCATTCATAGCCTAGTTGGTAATTGGTAATGACCCTGCCTACAAAGCTGGAGGTTCCGGGTTCGAATCACAATCCGTTATCACAAATGTCCCAAGATACATATTTATTTATTAGTTCGACTCAACTCACGGCCTTGTCGCGGCTCTTATTTTGATATGTACGTGAGCAAATTTTCATCATCATCATCATCATCATCATCATCATCATCATCATCATTTTAGCCATTTATCGCCCACTGCTGGCCTCTCTTCTAGTACGCCCCTCATCTCGGTCCTGAGCCAATCTAACCCAGAAGTGTCCCGCAATCTTACGAATGTCGTCAACCCATCGAGCAGATTTTAATACCAAGCCATTTGAAATTAAAATTACATTTTCGGATGTATTATAGGTACTCGCTCTGTAGTTAAAAAGCTCGTTCGCCTCCCCTCGCAATTTCCGAGCCGCAGGCGTCGGCCGGCATTGTTCGATCCGATCCGAATCCGATTTCTGACGAATATCCTGTTCGCCGGAGGCTGTATCGTGTCACGGTTATTAAATATTGACGTTCGGGTGACATGGCTTGTATATACACAAATAGCATCCTCAAATACCCGTCACACAATCTATTGTCGCCGTCAGCCATAACATCCAGTTACGTATTTTTACAAGCTTTTATTTAGCTTTGAATTTTCCCGACGTTAGACGTCCATCAAGTGTGATTTCAATTTGGTCTATGGGCCAATCAACTTTTCGATCGACACTATTTTGTCCCGTAACGCAGGTGACAATTTCCTCAAGTTTGCTAGAAAAAATGCTTATAAAATTGTTCATGCGTTAGGCTCCACACAAGTAAAGTTCACGTCGGTACATTTAGGATCCAACTGTTTTTCATTGTAAATATGTGTATAGTATTAATTGATGTACATTTCTCTGTTCATGAAAAGTAACGCAGCAGACAGAAAATATGTCGATCGATTGATTGGCCCCTATTTCATATCCATTGAGCTAATAATATGTACGAGTATACGTGTAAATCTGTATTGACAATGCAATAAAATGATATAGAACTAAACCATTCTTCAGTTGAAAGTAAAAAAAGGTAAATAAATATGGCTGACTTTCCATAGAATTTGACGTCTTTGACACATATCGTGAAACACGTTCGCAGATATACATGTTTACGTTAATACTATTAAATATCAATAATTTTAACAAAAAATGTATGTGAACTTCAGGTTTTAAGTTGGTGATAAAAACAAGATTGTTTTCTGAAAATGCGACATTGCGAAAATGCTAATTTTTTTTTAACTTTCAATTGACGAATTGCATACAATACAATAAATAGTCATTATTAATAGTCGCAATGATACGTAACCTCGGGAGCCTAATATACATACTCCATACCCCTTATTCATAAACAATTCTTAACTTAGCAAGCTGCTAAGTATTGTTGGCTCTTTCGGTCTCATATATATTATATATGTAAAGAAAACTATAATTTTCTTTGATATTATTTAATTTAAATATTCCGACTGTTTAGTCGTTAACGTGGTCGTAACTGAACGCGCCATAGAGGACGGATTCATATTTGAATAATCTATGGTTATTGAAAACCGTTGACTTGACTTCTGTCATGTCATCATAATAAAATTGTATCTAATTGTATTTAATATTATTGGTTTTAGCGAAGAAAGCTTATTATGATTTAGGTATCGACATTGTGATTAAGAACATTAAATGTCGTTTCTTTTATTACAGGTAAAGTTTTGTTAATCTATAATACATAGTGTTAATTTACGTGAATCATAAAAACATGTACCTAAAATAAAACAATAAATCTTTTATTACAGAGAAACTCAGTTGTGTTTAATGAACAGTGTCGTCCGGATCCCAACATTTAGAAAAATCATCTTATAAAACGACATTTATTGTCACAAAATGGAAAAACTGAAATTTACGTTTCTAGTAAAGCCGACGTCAGATGGAAAGTCAAATTACATTGCCATAACCTCAATTACTACACAAGATGAGAAGGTTTTCCTAATTCCGGAGGAATTCCAAGCAGTCTCTTTGTATCATAAACATTTGCAAAACTCGAAAGCTTTTGCTACTATGCGAAATACTTTAAAGAAAAGACATCAAACTAGGAATGTGTGGATAAAAGCCACAGAAGAAATATTAGGGACATATTGTGATGAGGATGGGAACATGGTTTTTCAGGATCAATTTCTTGAGGAAGTCTCCAACGAACTGTCAGTGCTAGTCAACAAGAATAACTCTGAGGATCCTCTAGTGAAAATATTGGAAAAATTAATTGAAAGTCAACAAAACAAGGAAAAACAGAATATAAAAAAATTGGCAGACAGGTTTGTTATAGAAAAATTTGATGGAAAAAATAAAAATGCATATAACTGGATGGAAATATTCGAGAAAGAGTGTGCGCGGTTTGATATATTGAAGGATGAAGAAAAAATTGAAGTTTTTAGAATATTTTTAGATAAATCATGCGTTGATTGGTATTCTTCCATGATGATCAAGCACAGCTTACAATCGGAGTGGTCCGAGTGGAAATCAAACTTTTTGGAAACCTATGCTAACAAAGGTTGGAGCACCAGCAAGTATGCATTATTTTACAGATACCAATCGGGTTCTTTATTGGAATATGCAGTTAAAAAAGAAAAGCTTATGCTAGAAGTGAGAAAAACTATTGACCAAGGAACCTTGATAGATATAATTGCGGCTGGCTTACCAGATTTTATAACAGACAGAATTAACAAAGAGGAGATTGAACAAACAAAGGATTTATTTAATGAACTTGGCAAGTTAGAGCATCTAGTGGCTAGGAAGAAATTTTTGAAAAAAAGAGATGACACCAAGCCAACGAAAGAAAAGTGTAGCATTTGTGAAAAATTACAAAAGGGTGTGCGCTATCATCCAGAAGATTCCTGTTGGTTCAAAACAAAGGTGAATAGTGAACAGGAAAGAAATGTCAAACAAATTAAGCACATCAATAACTCTGAATTAGAATGTGATCTGCAGTGTGAATACCCAAAAAACTAATAGTGCCGCCGTTAATCAAGGTAAAATTAGTATTGAATAGAAAAGTTGAATTGTTTGGAATCTATGACTCAGGCTCTAATGTCTCATTAATTAATATAAAGTTATTAAAGATAAATAATAAAGAACTGGGTTACACTAGCAATTCTAATTTAAAAACGATTAATGGCGTGAAAAAGGCGGAAGGCATAATAGCACTGGATATAAAGATCTTTAATATTGAAAAAAACATGAATGTTTTTGTAGTGGACAATGAAAATTTTGATTACGATTTTTTAATCGGATTGGATTGCATAAAAGAGTTTTGCTTAACTCAGGACGAAAACTTGGAAATACATCAGAAAGTTCCAATACAAAGAAGTGAATTAGTTTCTAAGGAAACAAATACATCAGATTTTAATATTTCTAAGGAGATAAAAACTGATAATTTCATAAACTTCAATGAAAACATTAATGAGGGAAACTTTCAAATTCTGATAAATCATCTTGATTATTCACAACAATCAGTAATTGATGATTTAATAATGAGGAATAAATCTGCGTTTGCAACGGACAAATATGACATTGGAACCGTGAAGGATTATGAAGCACACATTGATCTATCAATAGAAAAATATTGCAGTAAAAGGCCATATCGTTGCACAATTGAAGACAAAAAGGAAATCGAAAATCAAATAGGAAAATTATTAGAAAAAAAAATTATAGAAGAATCATATAGTCCATTTGCAGCTCCAGTTACATTAGCTTACAAAAGAGAAGAAAACAAAAAGTCAAGATTGTGCATAGATTTCCGGGACCTAAATAAAATAGTTGTTCCTCAATCACAGCCATTCCCGCTTATTGAAGATCTGATAGTAAAAACCAGGGATTGCAAGTTTTTCTCTACACTGGATTTGAATTCAGCATTTTGGTCAATACCACTGCGTGTCACAGATAGATATAAAACGGCCTTTGTCACTCAAGATGGGCATTTTCAATGGACTTGTTTACCATTCGGCTTGAAGACCTCCCCAGCTATATTCCAGAGGATAATGTGTAATATAATACGGAAACACAAACTTGGAGATTTTACGGTATGTTACATTGATGACATCTTAATATTCTCAAAATCATTCACGGAACACGTCACACACCTGGAACAACTATTTCAAGCAATCAAAAGTGAAGGTCTGAGACTCAAATTTTCGAAATGCAAGTTTGCCGCTGACTCTGTTAAGTATTTGGGTCATATAATACAGAATAATTCAGTTAGACCCCTTAAAGACAACTTAATATCCATAAAAAACTTCCCTACTCCAAAAACCAAGAAAAATGTGAGACAATTTTTAGGGAAAATTAATTTTTACCATAAGTATGTGCCAAAAATAGCAATAAAATTGGAACCATTGCATAATCTTTTAAGGAAAGATCAAATATTTAACTGGACGAAAGCATGCCAAGAATCATTTGATGAAATGAAACAAATATTATGTTCTCACCCAGTATTGACCATTTTTGATCCTAACTTGCCTATTAACATTTACACAGATGCCAGCATTCTAGGAGTAGGAGCAGTCCTGAAACAACCGCAAGAAAACAATGAAGAAAAACCTGTAGCATATTTCTCAAAAAAATTAAATGAGGCTCAGAAAAGAAAGAAAGCAATATATTTGGAATGTCTGGCAATTAAAGAGTGTGTGAAATATTGGCAGCATCTGCTAATAGGTAGGAAATTTACTGTGTTTTCGGATCACAAGCCTTTAGAGAATATGAACATAAAGTCAAGAACTGATGAAGACTTAGGAGATCTTACATACTACCTGTCACAATATGATTTCCAGATTAAATATTCGCCAGGGAGATACAATATTGAAGCTGACTGCCTAAGCAGAAACCCAGTCTTAGAAGCTAATGAAAACCTGGATGAACAACTTAAAGTAGTCAACATAATATCTATGGAAGATATCATCGGAGACCAAATTAAGAATGACGAAATTCAGTGCAGAAAAGAAAAGTTCCTAACAAAAAATAATATTTATTACAAGAAAATCAAGAAAAAAGAAAAAATAATCCTATCAGAGAAATTTAGTATACAGCTAATCAAAAAAGTGCATAGTGATCTGGGTCACATAGGAATCAAACAAATGCAGAGAATGATCAGCTCTTGGTATACAGCAAAAAACATGACAAAAAATATAAAAATAATCTGTGAAAATTGTATAGTATGTATAAAGAACAAATCAAGAGGACAAAACAAATACGGATTGATGTCCCACTTAGGTCCTGCCACAAAACCATTTGAGATATGTGCTATAGATACAATTGGGGGATTTGGAGGTTCAAGATCGACGAAGAAATACCTACACCTACTATCGGATCATTTCACTAGGTACGCGTACGTTTTGACTTCAAGTACACAAAATGCAAATGATTTCATAAAACTAGTAAGGAACTGTGCGGAAATGAAAGATATTGGCATCATTATCTCAGATCAGTATCCTGGTATCAATTCCAAAGAATTCAAAGGATTTTTGGATAAAAATAATATTCCGATCATTTTTACTGCTGTGGATTCACCATTCTCAAATGGATTAAATGAAAGGTTAAATCAAACTTTGGTCAATAGAATCCGATGCAAGATTAATGAAAATGACGTGAAAATAGCATGGACAACTATAGCACAAAACTGTGTTAAGAATTATAATGAAACTGTACACTCCGTCACTGGATATGCTCCAAAGTATCTTTTAGATGGTACAGATGTAACGATTTTACCAAATGAGCTAAAAAGTAATAAGTCTGAATATGATTTGATCCAAGATAGGAAAAAAGCGCTGGAAAATACAATAAGATCACATGACTACAACAAGACGATTTACGATAAAAATCGGAAACAGATAGATTTCAAAGTTGGTGATACTGTTTTTGTGGAAAATGGAAACAAGCTTAACAGGAAAAAGCTTGACGAATTAAGAATTGGACCCTATAAAATCATAGAGAAGATATCGAAGTCCATTTATAGGATAAATACTCACCACAGGAAATCAGAGTCAAACTACTTCCACATCTCGAAACTAACCCCAGCCCCTGCGCTTGGTGAAGATTTGTGAGTTGGATTATACTATAGTATGAGTTTGTTTTTATTTTTTCTGGGAGGGGGAGATGTAAAGAAAACTATAATTTTCTTTGATATTATTTAATTTAAATATTCCGACTGTTTAGTCGTTAACGTGGTCGTAACTGAACGCGCCATAGAGGACGGATTCATATTTGAATAATCTATGGTTATTGAAAACCGTTGACTTGACTTCTGTCATGTCATCATAATAAAATTGTATCTAATTGTATTTAATATTATTGGTTTTAGCGAAGAAAGCTTATTATGATTTAGGTATCGACATTGTGATTAAGAACATTAAATGTCGTTTCTTTTATTACAGGTAAAGTTTTGTTAATCTATAATACATAGTGTTAATTTACGTGAATCATAAAAACATGTACCTAAAATAAAACAATAAATCTTTTATTACAGAGAAACTCAGTTGTGTTTAATGAACAGTGTCGTCCGGATCCCAACATTTAGAAAAATCATCTTATATATATTTATAAAACTGAAAGGGACAAACAATACCTAGCGGCTGCGGAACGTGGCAAGAAAATAATAGGTTTTTGTAATTAAACTTTAACTCGCACGATTTTTGTATATTATTTACGTAATGTTTTTTATTATTAGTCTAAGCTCAGGTACGACGTAAAATATTAACAAGTTATTTAATTCCATTTTTGGCCAAACTTTTACAATGTAAGATTAAAAAAAACTTTACATTGCTATAACGAATATGTACATTATTTAGAATTTCGACCCCTCATACCTACACAATCGGTTTTATTATATTTTAAAACATCTAGAGAGCCAAATCTTGGAAAAAATATGTAGTCAGTACTTTTTACCACTACATTGTATAACAGTAAGATGTTATATTGTGGTCACAATCACAACCTTGTTAAATTATTATTGTATAATATTAGATTATAATTTCACAAATTTATTTAAATCTCTTACCGGCCATTTCGTTGGCCATTCAGGTTTCTTTGTCAATTGATACAAATTAAAATAATTATTCATTGAATATAAAATGGTCTATTAAAATATGAATGAGCATGTGGTATCTCAAAGTTTAATCCAATATTTACCCAAGGGAACCGACCTAAATATTTTGTAATACAAACCGAAGATTTATCAATTACAATAAAATGGCTACGCATTTAAAGTATTTACGTAAATGCATAATTTAAATGATAATCAGAATTCAATAGAGTGATTTCGATGTACCAAAACTGTTGTACCAACAAAGTAGTACCGAGCTATTGTGGCCCTTGAAATGTATTTGCATAATCAAATAATTTGATCTCTTATTGAGGTCCCGATGACTCCGTTCGATTCAAGGATGTGTTGTGAATTAAATTGTGTACAGTTTGATTATACAACGTAAGTACAGTTACCAGCAATATTATCTTATAAAACGAAGGTCCAAAAATATGTGCCATGCGCTTTTACCGCTCTTAATAAGGCTGTGTCAGATATTTTTGCTATCTTTGTTTACATATCTTTACTTGGTACAGTCACGTCTAATAATATGTATACATTTCGGAACGTATGTCAAAGGCATAAGGATCAAAATCGTACACATATTATTAGATCCGACCGTACAATAAGTGACAAAACATGAAAGGCATAATTACTTTCGAATTCATTAATTAATTCAAAACATAATTAGGTAGGTACCTATCAAATTACCTTGACTATAATTGATTATTATGTTTTTATTTTATAGTCCTTAAAACTGAAAGCGTTAAATAACGAACCCAGTTTAATGTAACCTAGAGAAAATGTATGCATACATAATACGTAGTCAGAGATGAACTTAAATATATTAATGTCGGTATATAATATAAAGGAATTTTCATAACTGTATGTTGAGGAAACTCAGATACAAATTCATATGTTGTCATATTTACTTCATAAATGGATGAAGTAATAACGCCGCTATGATCGATATTTGTGCCGTGTGCGTGTGGTGACGGCAGTAAGAATACATTTGTCACCACCCCAACTCGTCCTGCGGGTGTCGTAAGAGTCGACTAAGGGATTGAAGTGTCACTGACCATTATATGATAAAACATTGATGATGGGCAGCAGCGTCATCAATGTCGTCATAGTTATGGACACCATAACTGCGATCGCCAATCCGCTTGCCCAGCGTGGCGATTACGGGCATTTACCTCCTAATGCGTCTATACGCATAGTTAATAGGAGAGGCCTACGTACAACAGTGGACTATCATAGGCTGATGATGATGATCGATATTTAAATAAAGTAGAATAAACACGATAAAATTGTGAAAAGGCATTAGTAGTACTGACAACAAAATAAAACCTACATACATGTACTTTTTACCCTAATGCCATGCTTTATTTAATCCAAATTTCATAATAATACAAATAAACAAGATCCTAATAAAAATATCACATTATTTCAGCTTGACTGTACCCAAAACTGGTACACATATAAAGGCCGAACACGTCCCGCGTAACTGTTAGATCACGAATTTGAAAAGAATATTAACCCTGTCGGGCCCGTCGGTGGCCATTGTGTCAGTAGGGTAGAGAAATGTACCGGTTTTATTGCTAATGCAGAAAGACGGGACGTGTGTCACGTGTGCTTGGCATTACGAGTATCACTATGTAAAAAAATATCTTGGGACATGTTCCACAAAACTACCTAGTCCTACCTGTACATATAATTACTTAAATACATACACAGCCACTACCAAGGAACAAATATTATTGATAAATTAAAACACAAACAATGCTTTCGACGGGATTCCAACCCGGAACCTTCAGCTTCCTAGGCAGGATCACTACCGACTAGGCTATCAGAAAGCGATTTTCAGTAGAAGTAAAATTGGGACATCAAAATTTCTAGGTATATTAATAATCCAATAAGTGTAATTGACGGTCGCTGATCATGTGTCAATGACAATGAAAGCCGTCTGTTCGGAATAATTAAATATTGAATACTAGCAATCCAACCTGCTTTTGCTTGCGTTCAATACTGATATTAAATCCTTGAATCACTTTATCTGTTTGGAAAAAAATGATTCGAAATCCGTTGCACAGTTTTAAAAAATTATGCATATCTAGCAACTGTTTCATAATATGTAGTGATTTATATATGACCTGTACCAAAAATGCTGAACCAAAAACGCTGTACCAAATATCGCTACCCAAATTCCCGTTTCCCAACACTACAATAATGGCGTCACGTCCCTCGTGCGTGTCGCGATAAAGGGTTAAGTACACTAACCACCTGACGTGAGTCACAAATCCACCATTATTACGTTATTGTGGGAGCCGCATTAACATGTGTATACAGCTTAACGTGAAATGCGACCGACAATTCAACCCTTTGAAACGTGTCTTTATTTGTATGGGTTGGGGTTCTGTACAATCTGTACCGAAAATAGTTTGGGTTTTTGAGGCAATTCAATTAGTTATACACGATGTAACTTGAGGAAACGGAATGTTTCTCACGACATTCCTGGACACGTTTTAAAACTAAATTTCCTGCTTAAGATAAAGGTAATACTTCATACATTTTTATAAAAGTTTTGGTCTCATCTGATTATTACCTATTAAAGTATTCAGTGTTAAGTACCAAAAATATAGAGTAGAGAATTTGTGAAAATGAAAAGACTAAACTTTAAAATAAATAGTAAATAATGCTAGATCATTAAGAAACGTATATGATAGCCAATGCACGTTAATTCAAATAGATTATTACATAACGCTACAGTATTTTCTCATAATAAACATCAAACAAGTGTATATTAATCGTAATAAAATATGAACACATTTGAAATATATTGCTAATATTTTAATTTGTCCACACTCAAGGCAGATGAAAAGCCGGTTTTTTAACTCAGAGACTAACCAGTAAACAATTAAATCAGATTCACGTGGGGTCCCAACCTCCATAGACGCCGTTTAGGGCCACATTATATTATTTTATTATTATAATATAACTTGCCTAATTTGAATTTCTGTGACGTGAAGGTGTCTATTGTTTATTTCGGGATGATAAATGACGAACGAGTTTGTGATGATTGATGATGGAGTAGGATGAAGGATGATGCCCTCTCTGTCATGTGCTGGATGAAGATTGAGTGAGTTGTGTATAATGTGTATAGTAGAGGAAATGTAGACGTAAATGTTTTCAGTAGCACTTAAACTGATGTGACAGTAAGGTCAGTGTGGATAAGTTCGGCATATTTTATTTGTAAGGAAAGTCCGTCATTATGCGTCTTATGTTGTTGAGTTACGGGTGGAAATCAGTTGGTAGACGAACTTTTCTGATAGACGGTCTTATCCTCATTGACCTTATAGACAATTCGACAGGGATTATTACCACCAAACTGTGTTAAAATTTAAGTGTTAAAGAAACCAAGAGATATGCATTTTATTTTGCAACATTACCATAATACTGTTGCAAAATAAACTGCCAAAAAGTGTTTCGTGTTTAGTATTAGTTGCATAGTTTATGTAGCAAAATATAACATAAAACTAGCGTGACTCAAGTTACCGTAGTCATGGCAATAACAGTCAGAAAAGCGTTGATTTTCCCATGCACTGAATAAAAATAGGTACATCCTAAAAGCTGATCTATTTGTTAACAAATAGCTATCACATAGCTACGAGAGTCAAAATACACAGTAAATAAATGTATAATAAACATGAATAATAAAGCAGTTAGATAAATCCAGTGGGAGGAAAAGTAGGAAGGATAGAATTAATCGCGTTTCGTTTTTGTTTTATTTGCGATTTGTTTTATGAGCGACAGGTGCCGACGAGGGCGAGTAAGGAATGGGTTACGTATCGATGTAACGTTTTAATCGATATCGATAGTTGTTATCATAATTACTTTATATTTTGTGTCAGTTGTATGCCTTTTTTAATAAGCGAAGCGTCTCTATTTCTAACAACAATTATATAAACATTAAGTATGGCATTGGTCAAAAGTATTGGGTTTGCTATTAAGTTTGTATATTATAAAATCTTTATTTGCCGAAAACGGTACTGCTGTAGTAAGTACAGAAATGAAAACAGTAGCAGATAACCAAGAAAACATTGGGAAGAATATTTTTTTATTAGAAAAACAGGTTTTTATTTTTTTTTCATGCCAAACATCTGTTTGAAATTGTTATCATATAATATATTTACCTTTAAAAATGAATGTTAAAAAAGTCACACTTTACTTTTATGGTAAACACCTTCTATGTGCAATGAAGTTTATTTTGATTACTAATCATTTATTTATCGGTGTTCTCTAATAGATATACCGCAGTGCCAAAAGTCCAAATCAAATAATTTCTATTGTATCTCCCATACAACTTACAACGACAAATTAGTATGTATGGCTTGAGCATTCTACGTTATTTCTCAACGAGAATGCTCAACATAAATTGTTATTCTCATGTTAAAACCCGCGAGTACTAAAGAAATATTACTTAAAATGAATACAAATAATCATAGGTATATCTCTATACCGGTAGAAATTAATGTTTAGAGGGAGATGTTCATTGGAGATATAAACCAGTTAGTAACATTTCAATATTAAATTGACTTCACAATTTATCTGAAGGATAGTATGTGCGCGCTGTATAACCTCGCACTAAGTGACTGATCTAAATCACAAGTTAAAACTCCACAAACTCCACGTACGTCACCGTTGTATCTCTACGTCTCTTTTTTCTAGTAAATGCATCAAAGTTTTATCGACATATTTCCATCGACTACCAACATCACTAGCCCGTCTATTTCGACGCCCGCATAATTCAGAGAGCTCATTACGCGCAGAATCAAAGCGCGATGACATATTTACGGACGCAACTCATATTTGACTTATGCTCTACGATTTATGACTTGTGGACGGTGATGACATAGATTGGCGGATAAATTACACATAACTTACAAACTAGTGAGTAAATAACGAGAAAATGTCTGTCTATTGATATCTATTATTAATTTTAGTCATAGGAAATTCGACACACAACAAAACATTTTAGAAAACTAATCTTTCTACAATTGTATTTAAAGGATTTTGTAACTGTTTTTTTATTTATTTTTAAGTATTACGAGATTTATATTTGATAAACGAGTATGCGATGAAACTGAGTCGATATTTATTACTGTTTTGTCTATAGAAAACTCAGTCACGCATTTTTTAATGTAACAATTACACATAACTTACAAACCAGTGAGTAAATAACGAGAAAATGTCTGTTCATTGATACTTATTATTAATTTAGTCATAGGAAATTCGACACACAACAAAACATTTTAGAAAACTTATATTTCTACAATTGTATTTAATGGATTTTATAACTGTTTTTTTATTTAATTTTAAGTATTAGGAGATTTATATTTGATAAACG